>CATKWJ010000493.1:0-31333 GCA_949825065.1 Odontocerum albicorne | reverse complement strand
TTTAAGGCATCTTCTATTCAAATTGATGGTAATCAAGGCCGCCTTATCTTTGAATAGGTTAAGTGAATGTGATTACTTTAAGGCATCTTCTATTCAAATGAATGAGTACGGAACTACGAAGATCGAGCGAAATGGTATTTATTTAATCTAAATTAACGGTCTACCAATTTATTAAACATTAGTTGAATAGGAAATTGATGGTAATCAAGGCCGCCTTATCTTTGAATAGGTTAAGTGAATGTGATTACTTTAAGGCATCTTCTATTCAAATGAATGAGTACGGAACTACGAAGATCGAGCGAAATGGTATTTATTTAATCTAAATTAACGGTCTACCAATTTAAAAGTTCACCAAAAGATCAAAGATCATATGTGTTTAAAAATGAATTTTTAGCTATTTGTCATATGTAATACGCAATTGGTGCCCTCTTATGAATGTCAAATCACTGATTCGATAGATGAGTTTTTCGTGAAAGGTTTAATGAAAATTTTAAGTATGCTTACATTATAACTGTACAAACAACATCGTGTTTTTATTTAATTTTAATTCTTTTACTGGATATTTAAATTGTTCGATACATATTTTTTTGTATTCTACTTTCGTTTACACTGACCAGTTTAATAACATCCCTGAGTGTACTCAATACATTAAAAAGATAAATACTTAGAGAATGAGCAACCAAAATCAAAAAAATTAACGTTGTGTTGCAAGTATGCGAAATTATTATTGCTCCATGCGAAAATTTCTACATTTTTTTTAAACGTTAAGCGTGGAACTTTAATTAATAGAAATTAATTAAAATATATCATTTAAGTAGGTTGCCTTCATAATTTTAAAAACAATTGTATGATTTTTAACAGCCTTTCTGAAACTTTACTTATAATATATTGTAACACATACTAATTTATTATTGAGTGGATAATATTTTATTACTTCCGGTTTTAGTAAATGCACTGTAAAATTTAAGCTATTTATTTAAAATAAACTAATTGACTGTAAATTACAAGAATTTTTTTTCGTTTACTAAGTGGTAAATTAATTACTCAGGATTAAAAACTATTCATTTTCATTTTCCATCAACAGTACAATGTACCTTAACTAATTATTTAAATAAAAAAGTAGTATGTGCTTTAGTTTCAACATTTACAAAATAATCTTAAAAGCAAGAAAGGAAAAAAAAACATAACAATTAAGCAAAATAAAATTAAATGAACACAACAGAAGAATAAAAATAATAGATAAGTTAGTAAGTATAACGAGTTAAAATGATTACAAAAATACATATAAATATAATGTTTAGGCCCATCTCGTGTCATGTCACAAATATCCAATGATTCTATTTCAAAAATATGTTTGTATTTTTTTAACCAACTTTTCTAAAATGACGAGCACCTTTTCTATCTGCTGTGGTCTATTCTTTTAACTCTCCTATGAAGTTCAATCATCAAAACAAATGCAACATTACAGGGATGTACATAAATACGATTATATGCGAGAAATTATTTTTTATAGTTTACCTTTAGAAACTTTTAAAATTATGTTTATAGGATTTAACGTCATATATAACGCGTGTATCTTATAATTTTCAACTTAATTAGCCACGTTTATTTGGCTACTGTAACCTTGTACTCGTGTTGTACAATATCGTTCAACATTATCAAAGATATAACCTTATACTTCTTATTAATTAGTTGATCGGATACCATTAAGGACGGTTCAAGTTACTAAAAAACAAATTTGTTTTTTTTTTTAATTAATAAGGAAATACGAGTTATTAATAAAGGTAGTCTTAATTCACAAAGGTGGTGAATTAAGATAAATTAATTGTTGCTTTAAATTTATAATGATATTAATTTTAATTTTCAAAATCCAATATATTCATGCAAAGGAGTGAAACTGGAATGCAAAAAGTTACTAATTGTGGCCGAATAAATGTTGTAGAAATGCTATATTGTGTAGACATGGGATGGTAATGAACGACAGAATATGGAATGGAGTATTTTGGGATGAATGTGAACTTAAGGCTGATGTTTTGAGTAATATGAAAAATAGCACGCTGAGATTGTTTGGTCATAGGGAACGAATGAATGAAGAAAGAAAAACAAAACTAATATTTTGTGCAAATGTAAATGGAAGGGTTGTGAGAGGAAGACCGAGAAAAGTAGGATTGAATCAAGTGAATGATATTTTATAAAGACAGAAATGTATTGTAGAAAGTCAGAGAAATCGTAGAAGTTGTATTAGAATGTGTATGGAGGTAGAGGAGACTAAAGATGTATGTTGAGACAGGAAAGTCAGACGCCTTGTCATCTCTACCTATCCAAGCAGGAAAATGGCGTAATAGCATGTGTGCATTTTTTAAATGTTTTTTTTCTGTTTCTGAAATTAACGCTTTTGGAATAATGCTGCAATTAAACGGAAACCTTGTTGAAATGACTTAGGTCACCCACAATATAAGTCGATCGATATTTTGTCATGACTTAATTGACACCAACGTCACTCTAAAGGTAATTTTGTTTCATCGCAGTATATTTAAAAGTGTCATTTTTAAAAAGTCTCGTCTAAATTTTCCGACATTCCAGATGAAATATACGAGTATTATATACGATAGACGCCAATAAGATACGATAGACATTCCAAAATAATAGGGTGTGTTAATCGAACTTACCACGAGGTGGTTTACGGTCCAGCTTAACAAGTCGAAGACGATCTCAGCTTACCACGCCCCATAGAGAGCCCCTATACTTACATACACAATACTGTCACGTAGTGCTTTAAATCCCGAAATTGGGATTTATGATGTTTTCAAGTTTTTGACTGTTTTTTTTCAAATTTTAATATGCATGCTCTACGAAATTAACCAATCTTGCACGAAGTTTATTTTTCTTGTATTTTAATAAACTATTATTTTAACCAAATACAACAAATATATTCAGTCTTTTTCAAATCTTATCATTAATCTTCATTTTAATTTGTATTCAAACTAATGTAGCATATTTTAATTTGTATTCTAACTAATGTAGCATATTTTAATTTGTATTCATACTAATGTAGCATATTTTAATTTGTATTTAAACTAATGTAGCATAAATAAGTAACAAGAATGTAAGATTAAATAATACTTTAATGTGTAAAAGAATGTATGAAAACGACCGAATATCTGATTTCTAAAATACTCAAATTTATTAAGCTCTATTTTGCCATATAACAGTCATCTGTCTACAAAAGACGACGGAGACTCAGCATTCCTTCTAAATCTCAGTCGCAAACATTGCAATCGAGTAGACACACAATCGAGTAGACACCTCCAAGATGGTCCGGTGGCCTCATCTATGAGTGGCTGCTCTTCGTATCCAACTCCTTTAACCAATTGGTATCATAGACAACCTTTCCCGTCTGACACATCTCTCTTAACTTTCAATGGTCTTGAGCAAACTCGCCAGGGTCAATTTCAAAATCCCTGGGGTATGTTTTGCACACGTCTTTGAAACGGTGATGTTGACCTCCATGAGATCTCCGCATTACAGAGTTCTTCACCGAGAACGTCCTTCTTCCTTATACCTGATATGATCCAATCAGCAAAATTGCTTCTCGTTTAGGAGGTCAGTTCATAATTTAGTCGTAAAATGTTTATTTAAATGTGAAAGTATTATTTGAAATTTATGTATTCGAGAAAGCTTATAATAAACAGAAATTAAACAGAAAATGTAATAAAAATGAGTTGGTGCTGTTCTCAAGCAGTGATCGAATAGGAAACCGATGGAATCGAACCACCTATTCGGAAAGCTGCGTTATCTACTGTGCTACTGAGGATAATTCCTTCATTGACAATATTTCAGCAAACTATAATAGTACATAGTTCGACTTGCTGCATAGAAGTTTATGATGATTTCGAATATAATCCAGGAATATCATGTAATTTTATATATTTCAGCAAACTATAATAGTACATAGTTCGACTTGCTGCATAGAAGTTTATGATGATTTCGAATATAATCCAGGAATATCATGTAATTTTATATATTTCAGCAAACTATAATAGTACATAGTTCGACTTGCTGCATAGAAGTTTATGATGATTTCGAATATAATCCAGGAATATCATGTAATTTTATATATTTCAGCAAACTATAATAGTACATAGTTCGACTTGCTGCATAGAAGTTTATGATGATTTCGAATATAATCCAGGAATATCATGTAATTTTATATATTTTTTCAAACCAGAGTATATCATTTGATTTTTGTTTTATTATTACATATTTTCCTTCAAAATAGAGTAAATTCAAGAAAACAATTAAAACTGATCAATTTACTTTTTTTATAAACTCATGAGTATTAGAAGTATGTTTTCACGGAATATCAATATTTTTTCCGAATAGACTGTAACATTTTCAAACATTCTTTAGTAAAACCAAAAACCAGTTTCCTACTATTCGTCAATATTTTTTGTGTAAAATCGATTTTATGTGAACTTAAATGAATTTATAAATTAAGTATAAAAATTGACATTTTAATTAATATAGATCCACGTCTTCTAATATATATCCAATGAAGTGTTGACAGATATTTAAAACAGTTAATTTTAATGAGATATTTGTATGTGATACATGTGATCAAAATCCATTTAACACGCTTAACCTTGTCTATGTAATATTAATGATAAAGAAAACCCCATTAATTTTCAACATTATTTTGACATAACTATTTTACAAATTGATTTAATTAACATAAAAATGTTGAGGTTTTATGTAGTCAAAAAAATTAAAAATTTCATTCGTATAAAAAATCCCAATTCGTTATTAAAAAAGTGTAATGAAGGTGGGTTATTTAGTCAAATTAATGTATTTTAAATAAAGACCTCTGATGTTTTTACCTGTTTTAACACTAAGAAAATAAAATATAATTTAATTTTATATTCAGTCTCCCTCTATTTCCTTCTTTCTCTCTTTATTTTATGTAACCAAAATTAACTCCTTGGTTTGAAGACCCTGCTTTATTAGGTGATTTTTTTTATGTAAGATTGGTTTCATCTCATTTTCAGAGGAGATTTCTTATAGATTTGTGAAGACTGCTCTGACTTGGGTACTTATATCGCATGATCAACACTGACCGTTCAAGAAAGGCTTTGTTTAGTGATCCAATCCAATGTAGGAGAGTGGAGAGACTAAAGTTTAGATGAATGGATAATGTGACAGAGCATCCCTTCTTCAATTGGTATAATCAATTGGAGGAAAGATGCTGGTGAGAGAAATAAGTTGTAGAGAATTCTGCAGACAACCAAAACAAATTCTTGGTTGTAGAAGTGATGTTATGAAAATAAAGAATTTTTTACTTATCCTGCAAACTTTGATTTTTTTAGTAACGATTTTCCAGTCTTTCACTTGTGGTATGATGCCGAGGAGGCAATCATTAATAACTTTTGTTTGTTGTTTATAGTTAAGGCATTAACGTTGTGGAGGTTTTAAGACATTGTAGTTTATTTTTAACAAACACTGTTTATTCCACTTTTTTATGACGGTATAACCCTACCGGTTTCAAGGCTTTCACCTCATCTTCAGGGGAGTACAAACAAGACTTGTTTGTACTCCCCTGAAGATGAGGTGAAAGCCTTGAAACCGGTAGGGTTATACCGTCATAAAAAAGTGGAATAAACAGTGTTTGTTAAAAATAAATTACAATTAATAACTTTGTCTCACAATCCGATACGATGAAGTATCAATCGGAAACTTTTTTAAACCTTACACATAATTTCAATTACAAAATATCAATCGACAGGATACTATGAAGTATTATTACTAAGCTGATCTATATCAGCATTTAAAATAATTATACAGATGATATTTTAAAGATGTTACGTGTACATTGGATAGTGTGATTGTTGATCATTTGATGAAGCCAAATTTGCAAAAAAAAAGTAAATGTTGAGGGAGCTAAAATGTTTTTTACAAATATATCACTCATTCTTAGTTATCATATTAGAAAAGAAAGCCCTTAAGGTACTCATCGAAGATGCATATTGACATCGAATTGTAGATAGAAAATTATTCACAAAGACAAAAAAATACGATTTATTCCCTGAAGACTAGTCTAAGATTAACATATTATTTTAAGTATGGAGATGCCATTGAAAAACAAATTGTTTTGTTTGTTTTTTTATGAACTATATAAAATATCATATATTTTCAAAATAATTGTAAATTTTATCATCACTTAGAAATACTTATTTTTGTTAAATAATATGCCACGTGTTGGAAGAGACTAGCCGAGAAAATAAAGAAAGAATAAAGTTTTGACTGAGAGAACTAACAAAATTTTATAACAGGGAAATGTGAGAAGTATGAGATACATTATGACATGACGTATGAGTATAGACTTGGTAACGGCTGTGTGTGTGTGTGGATTGGAAGGTATGAAGATGTAGTCTACACCGAAAGGGACATAGCGCGATAGTTTTATTTTATATTTTATAACATTTTCGTTGTATAAAATACAATATCTTTCAACCAACCAGCAAGATGTTACGGAGGATTTTAGTGAAAACCTGACTGGAACCCTTTTTAAAATAAATTTGGTTCTAATCAAAATCGAGCCGGTACAGGATTGGAAGAAGGTGTCTTACCAAATAGCCCACGAAGAATGTATTTTACATTGCCGTTTTATGCGACACGCTATAATTCCTAGATATACATGTTTATTAAAAAAGGGATTAAAAAATATTATGTATTTGCATATTCTACACTAATTTCAACTACTAAAAAAGAATATTTAATTTACAATATCTGAAAAAAAAACTCATTGTAATAAAAATGAACCTCCAATGAAGTAATAACTGAAATTGTTTACTAAGAATTCCAGTAATGAGGTAGATCTATTTGATTATAGGTTTGAAAGGAAATGTGCTTATTTTCTGATTTTGAAATACGAGTATATTTAAATTGCTATGTTGGAAAAATTACCATAGAGCTACTCAAACTCTATGAATTTTAAAAAGTTACATAACTCGCTTTATAGGACACATTTAATTAATGTCTGAATGATTTTACATTTAAGATCGTAAAAAAATAATACATGAAGAATTAGCAATGTTATTTTGAATACGTTTAAACATAGAACGAAAAGAATATATATATGTAAATAAAGTTAATATCGCATTTTAACTAACAGCAATACGATATTCGAAATGAATTATTGATCAAAATTAGGAACACTGCTTTATGAGTAATATTATTTATTTGCGAGGGATATTGGAAAGCGTGTAGCTTCTAAACACATAGCTCAATGGGCACACAAACATTTTTACTTGAACCGTCCAATTTCATAATCTGCCAAGATGGCAGTTAACAAGAGTATCTTACTACAAACTTTGATGTATAGAAGTGAAACGTGGACTTAAAAGTATTATACAAATGCATGTATTGAGACGAATACATAAATATATGACAAGATGGAATGAAGTGATTCGGGATGATCTTTCGATTGTGTGAAAATAGTAATGAATGTGAACTTGAAACTGATGTATTAAGCAGGATGAAGAAATGGACTCTGAGATGGTTTGGGCTTGTAGAGCGAATAAGTTAAGGAAACTAACAAAACGAATACGATTATATGATACAGTACAAATGTAAGTATAAGGCGTGGTAGAGGAATACCAAGGAAAGTGTAGTTGGATCAAGTGAATGATATTTTGAAAGAAGGAAATTTAAAGTCAGAAAAATCGTAGGAACTCATATTGGAAAGTATATGGATGTAAAGGAGGCGAAGGATCAATGTCAAATTTTGTAAATATTATTACCATGAAATTTTTGCTGTGTTTATCCTAAATACGTAATAAAGTAAAATTTAGTTTCGTCATTAAAGTGAAAAGCTTGAAAAGAATAATACTAAAGTCCACCCAGTATTTTTTGTTTGCAAATCTTTAATTACGAGCAGTGTAATATTAAATACCCCCTTCAAGTACATTTATTAACTATCGATATTATTTTATTTTTTTAGGTAAAGGAATAAAAATGCTTCATGGCCAGCCTTTTAGATATCTCCAACGTTTTAGTAAGTTTCAAACTTCTTATATGTTTTAGATAGAAATATTAAATGCAATTCATCAATAATACATCATGAGTAAATGAGGTTCAAATGGACTTTGAAAGATCTTTGTTTTTTTAAGATTAATACCTCAAAAAAATACAGATGGAACAATACTCGCAACCATGCAATAAAAGTTTGCATAGCATAAAAAATAATTGTTGAATGCATTATACGTACTTTAAGGTTATTTAGTAAAAATATCAATGGTATAATTTAAACGGTAAACCAATGGTAACTTTGGATAAATTCAATACGTGCCCTCTGATTCATTTAAAAGATAGTATATCGTTATGCATACAAGACACCTTCTTGAATAGAGCTGTGGGCTGAAACCACAGTCCTGCAAGTAAAGATATCTAAAAAAAAACTTTTCGACTTTGATTATCATTTAAGGGTAACATATTGTATCTCCCACAGGCTCCACACTAATTATCTACATTCTAACTTGCTACGTACAAGTACATTGTACTGGGATCAGAGAACCTCGCCCACTATAAATTACTGTGTATCACAAATCTCAAAACTCTATGAACAGACTTACATTTTGTAGGTGCATGCATTCGGAAAAACGACGTGGGAAAATTAATTAAGATATTTAAAAATAATTAAAAACTTCAATAATTATCTACGTCTCAATTTACCTTGTTAAGTAATAAATATTAAAACTTGAAACTAATACATTTGAATGAACATATATATGAAAAAACTTCCGTGTTTATTTTATCCTTGATGCAAAAACGATTGCGGAATTTGTGATCCATTTACTCAAGTCCGATAATATGATTATGTGTAGAGAACTCGGACGCTGAGAACGAATCGATCATTTAATAGATCATTTTTATAAAGCAGTGGTCATTTTTATAGCTTGGGGCAGGCAAAAACCAACCTGTCCTTGTTTGTTGAATGGTCGGGAAATAATCAAAATTATAACTGCGAATGGAGCACTTAAAAATAAATACTTTTATAATATTTTTATAATCGAAATGTAATCAAGAACACATTAAACTAAGAAATTGACCTTAGTGGTAGGTATTTCACGATAAATATAAAAAATAAATTTAACTACAGTATATTTTCAATTAACTTCATAACCTTTTTTTAATAATTGCATAATTCGATTTTTTATAAATTGTTCGTGGTTAAAGTTAACTGTGGTAAGATGACTATTTTTCATATAATTTTAAATGAACATTAATAGTTTAATTTGATTTAATTATTTTTTACATGTTTAAGTAATGTTTATGATCAGTTTCATAATTTTGTATTCTTGATCGTTATTAATGTTACTTCCGCTACTTATGACAAATACTCGTACATAACCTTCATCATCATCATCATCATCATCATCATCAATGGCACTACAGCCCATTGTGGGCCCCGGCCTCCTCCAGCAGTCGTTGCCATTCCCCCCTATCCTGGGATGCACTCCTCCAGCCCCTGATGCCAATCACGTTTGCATCATTCTGCACCCCATCCATCCACCTAAGCTTTGGTCTGTACATAACCTTACCATTTTACAAATGTCAGCTTAGTGATATTGTTACAATTCTCTTATGTAAAATAAGATGGCAGGTTTGTGAATGGGATTAGTATATGGTTGTATATTTGCTTAAGGAATCTAAACAACCAAATCCTTTTTCTGAATTATCATATCTCATCTTTATCGTAGATGTGCAAAAATATATCAAATCAATAAATCCGATTAAATATCGTCTTAAAAAAAATATTTTTTTAAAGTCCATAAAAAGGACGTTAAGTTTCCTTAAATATCTCAAAACAACTAAAATTTGAGTTAGATATTTTTTTCCAAATAACTATATATTTCTGTATGTTGACGTTAACTTAAAACTTCACCCTATTCGTTGTTTCAACAGCCGTTATATGTTAGCATTGGTCCTTAATCCTTTTAATCCCACGGGGCCAATTATCGGTCCCAACTGGTGTATGCTAAAACTTCACCCTATTCGTTGTTTCAACAGCCGTTATATGTTAGCATTGGTCCTTAATCCTTTTAATCCCACGGGGCCAATTATCGGTCCCAACTGGTGTATGCTAAAACTTCACCCTATTCGTTGTTTCAACAGCCGTTATATGTTAGCATTGGTCCTTAATCCTTTTAATCCCACGGGGCCAATTATCGGTCCCAACTGGTGTATGCTAAAACTTCACCCTATTCGTTGTTTCAACAGCCGTTATATGTTAGCATTGGTCCTTAATCCTTTTAATCCCACGGGGCCAATTATCGGTCCCAACTGGTGTATGCTAAAACTTCACCCTATTCGTTGTTTCAACAGCCGTTATATGTTAGCATTGGTCCTTAATCCTTTTAATCCCACGGGGCCAATTATCGGTCCCAACTGGTGTATGCTAAAACTTCACCCTATTCGTTGTTTCAACAGCCGTTATATGTTAGCATTGGTCCTTAATCCTTTTAATTCCACGGGGCCACTTATCGGTCCCAACTGGTGTATGCTAAAAATCCCATGGGGCTGATCATAGGCTTCAAAGTTTTCATAAAAATTACTAATTATTTTACACTCGACGGGGAGGTCTTCACAAAAAAATAGGTTTTAAAACTAAGTGTTAACTGAGATAAAAAATAAAATATAAACTACTGTTTTTTTGCCGAAAATTCTTGGGATTTTTTGCACATTTTATGCAAAATATGCTGGGATTAAAAGGGTTAAAATTGGAATCGGAAAATTAAGACCAAATGGTGTAGCTAGGTACACCACTAGTGGGTTTACGTGCTTGCGTTATATTGTAACGAAACAGCTTAAATTTTCGGCAGTTCTTGTGTTATATTCACACCTGTAAAAGTATGTTGTTAGACCATTATTGGTCTTAAATGGTAGTATTAACGTAACAAAAGAATTATGTCTTTTTTAATTTTATCTGATTAAGTAAGAGTAAATAGTATTATAGAATTATAAATATGAAGAGACAACGTATAAAATTAATTCAAAATGTTTTTGACGTATTGACTTGGTTTAAATTATGGCAACGTTTCGAATATGTTGCAGCTTTCAAACTTAGAGCATTGTCAAAAACGTTACCGAATATTTTTTCACATCGCCCTGAGGATAAACATTGAAAGAAAACATGGGGCTTTATTTGAGCCATCTCAACACGGCATCAACTCCGAAAAATATTTTAAATTAGTGAAAAATTGCTGTGAAAATCATATATGACGTTGAATATTCATACAAATTTAGTAAGTTGGTATTCTAAGATTAAAAAAACGTATAAAGATAAAATATAAATCATACGTTTATTTTTCTAGCGTACTAATTCACTGAAGCGGAAAACAAATTAAAAATAATAAAAACTGTATCAAAACAAAATAATGACTTTCATCGAAAATGTTATTCCTGGTCTAGACATAAAAGAAAGGAAATATCTCAAATAATTGTTGCAATTAAACTATCGACAGTTCTATGGAACTAAAGTATCTTGTCAGCGCAGTATATGCAACGAAAGTGGATTCCGACAATTTTTATGGCAATAACGGTTACGTGTTTACGCAATTTTAGTTTATAAATTGCTTACAACAGGTTAACACATTTGAAAACGATTCAAGTTGTCAGAATAACTTGGTTGACTGACATTTCTTGATCGAATTCGTAATATTGATAAACATTATTTCATACCGTATTCATTTCAGTCGTTCGTAGTGGCCAGTGTCTTGCGTAAAGCCTTAATCAGGTTGTTAATGTTAATGGTACCAAACGTTTATGTTTGACTAATTGAATATTGCTGAATAAAAAGGATTGGATGGAATATTGTTGAACGATAGTATCTAGAAGAAAATTACTTCAATTTATGATATCGCTGGTTGCGTGTAACATTTTTGGTTCAAGCTAGAAGGCAAGGAATAACTGTTCTTTGGAGTAAGTATTTCAATAGCTTTCCCTGTAAACTTCATGATTGACAACTCCATGGTCTAGTTAATGAAACACCTGTTTTCCCGTTATAATAAAGCTTTTTTTAAAAAGGTTCCAGTCTGGTTTTCACTAAAGGCTTGTTTAGCGCTTTTTTGGTTGGTCGAAAGTAATAACCACATGGACATAAACCCGTCAGATTTTACTGTATACAATGATATTGTAACAAAATACGATGCGTCAGCTAAAAAGACAGTCTTACACAATACCTAGGTATCAAATTGATTAAAGGAAAAGATAATTGGAAGTAACTAAATTGATATTGTTCAACTTCTTACTGCGAAAGTATAATATAATATCTACAATTGTAGAAAAATATTTCCTATCATTTGCAGTCTCGTACATGAAAGTTAAATGTTAACTTTTCGAGAATGCGTTTCAAATTTACAATAAATACATTTGTATTAAAATTATTTGAGTGCTCAAACTTACGATTATAAATTTTTTTTGTATTCCCATCCTGGTTAATTCCTACAATGATAGATTATCAATTGTATACTTTCAATAATTAGGAGTTTTTTTTAATTCAGTAGTCAAATGATAAAGATATACTCGTATATGATTTCTCGGATTGGATTTCTGACGAATTCCATATTGGTTTCGATTCAGATATCAGTTTTTTTTCTGAAAACCAGAGTAGAAATATTTTATTTGAATAAATTGAAAAGCATTCAAGATCTAGAATATCACTCACTGCTCAATTTTTTACAATGAAGATGTTAATTTAAATAGAAGCAAAATCATATTTTTGTAAATAAATTTTGCTGAATCAATACAGTTGGATTTTGTTTTCAATAAATAAATCTTTAATATTGCGACTTTCCAATTGGCAATCAATTCAATTTCGGTGGATTGTTTCCAGCCAGTGAGCAAAAATAAGTTGGTAACGTTTATTAAGGATACAGAATATGCAATTGTATTGCACAGTGAGTTTCCGCTAGCAAAATAAGTTGGTAACTTTTATTAAGGATACAGAATATGCAATCAATTGTATTGCACAGTGAGTTTCCGCTAGCAAAATAAGTTGGTAACGTTTATTAAGGATACAGAATATGCAATTGTATTGCACAGTGAGTTTCCGCTAGCAAAATAAGTTGGTAACGTTTATTAAGGATACAGAATATGCAATTGTATTGCACAGTGAGTTTCCGCTAGCAAAATTTGAAATAATATCATTTTTAACAAAGAAGAATACTAATGGTATACCTTTAATTCATCAGAAATTATAAATTTTCTAAACACCTACAATGGAAACCAAGGTAATATATCGTCGGGTGAACTTGTCATATTTGTATTATAGTCGTAATACAAATATCATATTTTATGCGACATGGAACAAATACATGGTGATTGCAATGCCCAGTCAATTTTTAATTCGCGTTTATATAAAAATGAGTCAATGTTGTGATTAAATCTTAACAGGAAAAACTTTTAATTGGAGACCACCCATAATGATGCTTAAGTTTGTTTTATTTACGTCTCTGGATTTGAAATTGGATCGGTCTTATTTTTCAAAATAACATTATAACAATTATTATTATGCAATGTTCACCATCGATTCGCCAATCCTCTGAGCAAAAAACTATTTTGTTTATTACGGTGCGCATTACAAAAAAATGTATACACTCATTGTTTAATAATGGAGAATGAAATTATACGAATTAAGGCGAATATTGAATATTAAATCAATAGTTTTTTTTTACAAAAAGAGGATTAATAACATTTCATACTAAAAGAGGATTAGATAATATGTCATACTGAATCTTGGATAAAACAGTAACAAGGAAATTGTGTTTTTATAATACTTATATTATTTTGAGAAAAAACTGTTTTTACTATATCAACAGTAGCAAAAATGACAATACAGAATAGTGTTTCGGTGCCCACCTATGGAAGTGAAACTTGGATTTAGCAAAAGAAGGATAATATTCGTAGTAAGATTAATGCTGTGGAGATGCGTGCACTAAGGATTTTTTGGAGTGTCGATGTTTGAAAGAAGGCGGAATGAAGAATCATAAATAAATAACTGGATAAAGTGGTTGTTTGAAAGAATATGAAGAATGGAGCTTTAAGATGGTTTGGAAATGTGGAGAGAATGAATTATGAAAGGATGATTAACCGAATATACTGAGTCATATAAACGTCAGAAATATAAGGTGTGCTTGAAAGAGGTAGACCGAGAACGTGGCTGGACCAAATGGACCAGACTTTGAAAGCAGGTATAGTGAGAACTATGAATAATAGAAGATTATGCATGATGAAATGTATGAATGTAGAAAAAGCGAAAGTTATGTGCTTGGATAAAAAAAGTACTGAGATTTGTTCTCTCTGTCTACTCCGCAAGGGACACGGCATGGTATTCTTTGTTTGTTATAATATAATAAAAATATAAGCAGTTTGTGAATGCAGAACAGTACTATAAAATTCCATAAGACAGGTGTGAAATAAAATGGATTATAGTCGGATAATATACGAGTATTGATATAAATCATATTCCACAAAATTATGTTCTTACAATATTTGGTATATAGCAGTGAAACGTGGACGTGGAATATAACTGTTTTTGCATTTGAAATGAATGAAGATAGGCGAAAAAAACACATATACAGTGCAAATGCTAACGGAAAGCGTGGTAGAGGAAGACCAAGGAATGTGTGGTTGGATCAAGTTAATGATATTCTGAAAGAAGGAAAAGTAAGAAGTAAAAGAAATCATAATAGCTATATGATAAGGTTTGTGGATGTGGAAGAAGTGAAATATGTGTGTCGAGATAGAAAATTCTTGCATTCTGTATATGCCTACGCCGTGATGGTATGTATGTATTTAAATTATAGACATGGACTTTTAAAAACATGCAGAAAAATAATTCTATCATACTTTTGATATATTGCCAGAAAGAATAACGAAAGTCAGGAGAAGCCGGTTATAATGGAACAGTTGAGTATAAAACGAATAAGAGGAAGGTATCATATAAGATAGACGGACCAAAGAAAGTATTTTACAAGATGCTTTTTAAATATTACATTCAACGCAATCCAGGATCGGAAAGGTGCACAAAGTTCCAGACATAAAAGAGAACAACAAGAATGAGCACAGAGCACAGAATGATGACAAATAAGAACGAAAAAATCAGTACATTTTTATATTTTCTTTTATTTTCTGATTAAATTAATTTAATTTTTTATACGAAACTCATTGCAAACTTTTAAAAGTATTCTCTAATTTAACGATTTTCATCCCAAACTTGATTTTGCCTATTGTTTACAAAGTATTTTGGAAAAACATTGTTATTTTATCAAGTTCTGTGAAAATACATGACATTGAAATGCTACATTGTCTTAAGTAGTCGACTCATAATCTGATGGCAAGGTTTTATCGTAACGAGTGAGGTAACCGAAAACCTGCACCGCCTCACACATCATCATATGGGGGCTAGGTTGAGGCTTGCATGCCAATACCGCGCTTTATTAATGTCGGTCTGGTATTTGATAATCATCTTAAAGGCTGGTTCATACTCGTACTACAATATCCTACTTCAATCAATTTCTAAAGTAAAAGATGGATGAGAATGATTTTTTTCCATTGTAAACTCCACTGTTACGAGAAACTGTAACTGTAAACTCCACTGTTACCTCTTACGTTACGAGAAAGTCCCAATTCAATATGCCTAAATAATTTCATTTTTTAAATATTGATTTGGCACAAAACACATGATGGTAAAAAAGGACAATTTAAATAGCGCCGTTTAGAGAGCAGACTCTCCTCAAGGGCAATCAATCTTGGAATTCGAACCGACTATTATTGATAGATTCAAAATATTACAATGTAAATATATATAAATTGATTGTAAAGATAGGAAGATGCTGACTGCGGTCATTAGATTAGGCACTTCCCCTCATCTGCATATGTTTAGAAAAACATATTTGGTAAAATACACCTCAGAAAACTTACCAAGGGAAGATAAACTACAAATAAATCTTTGCAAATCTTCCGATACGTGATAGTGACACATTAGGATTTAGGTGTAGTGTAGTGTACGAGTATGTGTGTAGTGTTCATATACATTCATGAATTTTTATAACACCTTACAAAAGGGTCGTATTCAAGTGCTTCCTAAAGCTGCATACGCCACCCATATATGTAACACTTAGAGACAGACCAATTCACGCCACAGGACCAGCAACGGAAAAGCACTGTCAATATAAGAGGAAATTACAAGATGTTTGAACGTGTTAAAAGTTTTTCATTTGTTTTGTTTGCATATTCGATGGTTGTGATTACGATTTATCGTCAGTATTAATTGTAACATATCGACTCAAAATACATTCTAAATCCTTCCATCTAAAGTATTATAAACTAACAATTGAAAAGTTGAGGGGATAAGATATTGTACATCCCTGCCTCACTCGTTTTAATTTTTGGAACCCTCTAATAAAGTGTTAAACCTCGTTCGTCAAGGTTAGTTATATAATATGATTGATAAGGTGATATTCTTATTTCTGAGAAAATATTCGTCATTTAAGTTTATTTCGTATTATTTCATTCAATGAAACATTACGTCAATAGGACATGAAACACCTTGTTTTTTTTAATAAAGGATCTAACATTATAAGTTTGAATACCTCTAATATTTGTAAAACATTTCATAATGAATTTGATATTTTCAACGATTTTTCAAAAGCCCAGACTTGAAAAAAAAATGTGCCCTTAAAATAAATAACTGTTATTGCTGCGAATTTTTTTAAAGATACTCACTCATATCAAAATCAATATTTTTAAACATATGCTATTTCGAATTTCTTATTTGAACTAATCTAACCAAACTCGAAATACCTTGTTCTTAACTAAGATCAATGAATAGTGAAATAGAATGAATGTTATAATGATCTATAATTGATAACGAAATTAACAATTCTAATACTTTTAAAGGTTTTCGGAGGAATTATCATATATATTTTTTGTTAGTTAATTTGTTTTATATGAATGTTTTTCAAATATCCTAGGGTTCGTTATAGTTTTCATTATATCTGTCACTATATTTCGGATCGAGGCAAGGAAATTGCTATTAAGAAACGTATTATTTATTTAAGTAGTCCAACGTGCTGATATATTGAGCGGATACTAGCTTATTTAAATATGGATGTAACTTATTACGACGAGGACGTCTTACAAGACTTTATCCGTCACTATATTTCTGATCGAGGCAAGGAAATGAGTATACACCGATTCAAGTTCTTTCGTTTTAGTAGGACAAGAACGTTGCTTTTAAATATGTGTTTTAATCGGCCAAAATAACTTCGCACCAATTTGGTACAATCGATATGAAACATGATTGGTATATGGTTGGACTTATCAGACCAACTATCTTTGTGTAACAGGAGAAATCCGTGCAAAGTGGATAAAAAAAAAAAAAAACTATATCAGAAAAGCTAGTACCTATTTGGTGATTATGTTGCACGTCAATACATTCGCAGGTTATATCACTAGTAGGACCAGATTATCAGACTTAGTATTTTTGTACTATAAATTACAAATAGAAAAATGTTTTTTTTTTAAATTTTATTACTCTTCTTATCTTCAAATGAAATAAGTGAATAATTGTATATTTGTATTTGTTTTATCCACTTACAAAATAATCCGGCCCTTTTACGGTCACAAAATATTCGATGTATATTATCTAGCTCGTGGATATTAAAAGATCACATAATAATTCTAATTTTAAATGCGTTATTTTTATAGTCCTGTTATGCATTATTAAAAAGATTTTTTTATCTAGATCAACTTAATATATTCATATGAAATCGATTTCGTTGTAAGGTGAAAGGGGTTTGCCGCTGTTTTAAAACTCATTCTCTACCTAATTATAGGAGAAAACATTGATTTGAATGGTGATATAATTTTCATTCAACTCTGTCGGTCTAACTCAAAGGTGTTTATTACATGGTATGTAAGAGAATAAACGACGCGAAAAACATGTAATAAAATTGAATACTTTATAACAAATACAAAATTTAATAAATACTTTATAACAAATACAAAATTTAATAAATACTTTATAACAAATACAAAATTTAATAAATACTTTATAACAAATACAAAATTTAATAAATGCTTTATAACAAATACAAAATTTAATAAATGCTTTATAACAAATACAAAATTTAATAAATACTTTATAACAAATACAAAATTTAATACATAATACAAGCCCACAAATTGAATAATACACATTATATTAAAAGAAGGATTCAACGCTTAAAATATGACAATTAAGATGTTTAAATAAAACAAATAACTTTTAGATTAATCAAAACTTCCATGGCCTAGTTGGTAATACGCATATCTCCTAGCCCCGGGGTTGAGGATTCGATTCTCGTTAGTGTCCACTTTTTAACATAAAAAGGCTTATGTTTTTACTTTAGGCCTTTTAAATATATATTTAGTTGATTGGAAAAGATTGCCACATGGTAATTAACTCGCTTACTTGTACTGTATATTACCAAATTATTACGAACACGAGGAAATAACGTCTCCATTCAGTGACGAATTTCCATTCAGTGATGAATTTGGGCATACCGCAATGATCCCAATAACTCCCTGTTTCGGGCGTACTCCCTCAATAGCACCGCACCGCACCATTGAGCCTACCAATGTTCCTCTTGCCAGTTATAGGTCACCATTCTGTCAGTCTGTATGTGTCATATATTATCTGAAAATCGTGTATATTATGTAATATGCCTCACAAACTTCTATTTATGAACGGCCACTAATAAAATATTACGAATAATGACATTTTCCGAAAACCACAATAAACCAGTTTAATTTAACAGAATAAGTTGGTTTTCAATTTATTTGAAATTTTGACAAAACAATTTTTTTTTAATTTTGATAGAAGAGAAAAAGTTGAATTCACAGTAATGAGTTACGGCAAAAACTAGAAGACATTTGTACGAACACGATAATGACCTCTGTGGCGTAGTTGGCAAGATGCTTGCCTCCCAACTTGGAGGTTGCGGGTTCAATTCCCGTTGAAATCCTTTTTTTTTAAAGCAATTTCGAAAACGTTTTAAATTTGAAGAAAACATAAACTCATTAACGTGTTTTCGGCAATTAAAACTTTCCTGAAAGAACCTAAAAGTGTATAAACTACCTTTTATACCTTCTTGTTGTTTTAATTTTGGTTGTTTTTGTATTTGTGTTTCTGTGTATTTTTTTTTTGTTTTGATTTTGTTTTGATTTTAATTTTTATTCTTATGATTGTGTGCGGTATAGTGTGGGATGAATATTTTTGGTCTTTCTGGAGTGATGATGTGTGAGCAGTTGAATTTCGCAAGATGTTTCCAGTTGTAGTTGAGTGTCACTGTCAGGTTGATGAGAGCGTGCAACGGGGTTTTGTTTTTATGTAATCAAAAATCGGAAAGAAGTATCGATTTATTTTTCTCATGCTAAATATCCTCAGTGAGATACAGGCAAAAGCCTAGTTTACTGGGGATACGACAAATGAAAGGCAACAAACCCAGATCCATTAAAATTGTATGTCCAAATCAAATTATCTGTTGTTTTTCTCAAATTGTGTATATTTCTTGTCATGTGTAATAATAAATAAAAAAAATAAAATAAAATACCGTATTAAATCTATCATAAGTAAAGGGAGCGCGGCAAATACCTGCATTGGAGCGACAAAAAACGAAAGAAGGTGTAAGACCACCGATATGGAGATGCTTAACTCTGTTTGAACCAAAACAAGTTTTGGGAAATGATTACGAATAGTGAGTTTGAAATACTAAACATTATTTTTAACTCGACTGCAACTTCTCATTAATGGTTTCCATGTTTTTTTATACTTTTGTTGTTGATCACCGTTGATTATCAAAAAATATCACTCTCAAAGACAACGGATCACCTTTAGGTACCAAAGACAAAAATTCTTAAAATATTTATTAATGCTAAAAGAACAATTTATCTAACGTCGTTTAAAGAGTAACTCTCATCACGGCGCACTTACATATATGACAATTTATTACCGAAGGCAATCATCTTTCAAGGCAACGAATCATCCCAAAAACGACAAAAAATCAAAATAGTCCATGTGTCCGACTCACCACATTGTTATAAAAATCTAAAAATTTATGTGATATTTTAAAACGTATCGAAAATAAATATTTTGTACTATATTGTACTCTATTATACTTGATATTATATTTTATTATACTTTTATTGTATACCTGACGGGACTGTTGCAATATGGCAAACTCTTCGAAACAAAGATATCTTACGAACTTCTTGGAAAATTTCAACTACTCATATTAGAGAGTATAAAGCTTATGTTCAAATTTTTATATCAGAATTTCATCACGTTGATATTAAGACTTATATCTATATTTTTATCATTGTTGATTTCAATTAAACTAAAATTTGCGATCGATTTACTTTTATATTTTGACAGTTGGAGATATTCTGATTTAGTATACTTTAATTACTGTTGTATCCAGTCAATAGTGTAATTAATAATATGTAAGTGTGACTACTTGCTCATGCAAGCGTACTAATTCAAATGATGTTTCTATCAAAATTGAACAGGTTTTTTATTTGTGCTAAATAAAAATATTTCTCGTCCATTAAGACTTATGATCTTTAAAATAATGTTGCGTCATAAAAATAATAAAATTGAAATATAATCAGTAAATAAGACAATTCTCCTAAAATAATCAGATGAAGGAAAACTGTTTGTTAGAGATGGATGTAATAAGTAGAATTAAGAAAATAATCTTGAGATGGTTTAGCAATATTGAAATAATGGATTACGTAACGCTGACGAAATAAATATATATGTTTAAAATTAATGGAGAGTGAGGAAAGAGGGGATGGAGTTTTTTTTTCTTCTTTCTAGTGTCATGTCAGGTCCCCCCAACGTTGACTATCCCCTGAGAGTAAGCATATTTGTCCCCGGCAGCCCGAAAAAGGAGATGGAGTAAATTGGAGAAATTTTAACTTAAGGAAATATAAGAAGTGTGCGTAGCAGGAGAGCGTGTATGACAAGCTGTATGGATGTGGACACGATGAGAGCTGTGTGTATGAAGAGAGAGGAGTAGAGATCCAAAAGAGATAAGGCGTGATAGTATGTAATACTATTCCAGAAAATCCTTATTATAATCGTTGAGACGAAAGTTGTATTGTTGTACGTAAGGCCCATTACGAGTATTAAACTACTTCCAGAAAAAAAAATCACGATCGCAGAGCTAATAGTTTAGTAACACTTACAAAGTTTTGTCTAAAATTGGGTTTTTACACAAATTTCACTAAAATCCAAATTACTTGAATATCGCGGAACATACATGGGGTTAAATCGATAGGTAATGAGGTCCCCCATCGCCCTGCTTCCGGTGATCCATCCCCATGTTACACCGTGTATATAGTATGTTTAAGTGCCACATTAGCTGAATTATTTTATTATATCTTTAATAGTTTTGCAGCTTTAGTTACAGTTTTGTAGTTTTATTTTGAAGAAGTTCCCAAATACATTTAGCAGCATGACGATTACATCTTCGATTCAATGGATCAGTAATACTCGTTCTCTGTTTTGTGCAAAATTTCTCCATTGTTGGTCACATGATTGGTTTAGAATAAATTAAAACGAGTTATTTTAATGATATTATCATTGGAATAATAAAATACCCGTATTATTATACGTCAGCATAATTAATGAGATGAATTAAGTTTCTAATATTTATTTAACTGATTTTTGTCATTCGATTTGATATGCATTCATATCGAATAACAATAATACAAGCATATTTGAAAATAATTTCGAAGTACTCGTACATAAAATGAATAAGAACTGAAAAGTTCAAAGATCAGTTCAATATTTGAAAAATGGTTTGAAAAACTGTGATGAAAGTTGCCTAGATTTATGTTCATTCACTTTTTCCCTCGGAAGTGGAAACATTTATTTTTTACAAGATTTTCAATGTCAGTTACGGAACTCTATTTCAATTTATATTGAACGTTTGGTTTGTTTTAACTCAGTTTCAAAATTCGATTAATTGAAACCCTTGTCCGATTAAAGGAAAGGAGACAACGTTTCGACGATATTGAAAACATCCGAGAGCTAGTTGGTAAGATGCCTGTCTTTCGACTCCGGGGCTGCGTGTTCGATTTCCGCATGTACCCAAAACTGTTAAAAAGGATCTTAGCCTGGTCTTCACTTCAGGCTGCTTTAAAAACTTTTTGATTGGTTGGAAGAGCTTACCATATTGCAGTAAGCCCTCCAGATTGTAAGATATACGAGGGAAGGTCAATAAATTCGCGGAATGAAGTGGTTAAGGGAGGGGGTGATTGCGCACATGCACATGTTCCGATAATATGACTCATAATTATTATATTCACCAAGTTTCAGTCTAATTTTGACAGTATTATTTAATTTACCATCGGGAGAGTATGTCAAACCTTAATAACATCCCAAGTATGGAAAAAAATGAGTATCGTACTGTCATTAAGTTTCTCACAAAATAAGGGAAAACCCATCAAATCATTTTGCAAGAGATGTAAACGGTTTACGGGGAGTGTTGCCCTGAAAAAACGATGGTTTACAAGTGGCATAGCCATTTTAAGCAAGGGAGAGAATCGATTGTAGACGACATCCGATCAGGACGGCCTGTTGAAGCTACTTCTTCAAGTATTGTCAAAAACGTAGAAAACCTTGTGCTGGCCCGCCTAAACAATCAACAGCTTGCAGAGATGGTTAGAGTATCACCTACAACCATTTTGAATATCCTCCATCAGCATCTAAGGATATTAAAAGTCAGTGTAAGGTGGGTATCTAAAATGCTCACGCCACTTGAAAAGCAACACCCTCCTTCAGCCCAGACCTGGTTCCGTCTGACTATTATTTGTTTCCAAATCCAAATTTCCAAATTTCCATATGAAAAAAAAACTTCTAGGGAAGAAATTTACGGACGATGAAGAAGTTAAAAGTGCGATTTCAACTTATTTTGAGGGCCAAAGCTAATCTTTTTTTTTTCGTGGGTATAAATAAACTTATTGAAATATTATAGATAAAGTATTAGAGTTAATGATGAATATATTGAAAATTAAAAATAAAAATATTTTGTTTCCCCCTTCATTTCACGAATTTATTGACCTCCCATCGTAAAACAAAAGTTTGAGCACACTAAAATACATTTCTAATGATTTCGTTTGAAGTTAGCTTATATTTTTTATTGAATAAATAAGAAGCAATAAAAAAAAATATTTGTGACCCTCTAGTTGATAAGTAAAAAAAGTCAAGCAGGAAACCTTAACGTCCTGACTGACCAGATATTATTATATTACATCACTATATTGGAGTATGTATTTAACAAATAAATAAATATAGAACATATTTTTTACAATCAAGTACGCTTAATATCATGTTATTGGGAGTCGCTTATCATATCATAGACACTGTAATTTATGACATAATATGGAAAAGTTTTAAAACATTTCAAGGGTGTTTGTTCTAGCTCGGAATTCGAGTCTACTATTATTAACAGATTCAAAATATTACAATAAAAATATATAAGCTGAGTATAAAGATATTAAGCTGGTGACTGTGGTGATTAGATAAGAAACTTCCCCGCATCAGCATGTGTCCAGGAAAACATATTTAGTAAAAAAGCTTACCAAGGGAAGACTCACTACATAAGAAAAATGTGTAGATGTTACGATATGTGATAGTACCACATTCAGCTTAAGGTGTAGTGTAGTGTATGTGTGTAGTGTTCATATATAATCTTGAATTTTCATTTTCCAAGAGCTCCCAGAAAAGACTGTCTTCGAGAAATTCATAAAGCTGCAAACGAGCTCTTATCTCTAATAGTAAGAGGCAGACTATTCCATGCACAGGAACAACAACGGCAGAATTCTATCTTAATAATCCGTTGTATTGGGTTGATTCAGAACAACCAATTCTATAAAGACGAAATTGACCTCAAAGTTCCACCCCTCTTCGAAAAAACAACTCTTAGATACAATGGAAACATCCCAGGAAGAATCTTGAATACAAGAAGACTAGTTATAAACTTGTACATTTTTTTTCATGCAGCTGCTCAGAAAATATGTACTGTTATTTGTCCCAATCGTGATTTTTTCACAATGTTACCTCTCATACCTGACCATATTTGATTTATATTTGTTTTTGTATGCACACGAAATATGTTAAAAAAACTAAAAGTTTTAATTTTGTAAAATATTGATTCAAATACAGTATGAAACTTTTTTTTAATAAAAATAATGTATTTGATATAAAAAGAGTGAAAAATGAGGAATTGAAAATTATTTCTTTGTATGAAACACACAAAACTTTTATTAATTATTGTACATTTCAAATAATTGTAACAAGTAACGTATATAATTTGTTTAATGAATTAAAATAGAGAATGCCTTGTTTTTTTGAATTTATAAAAGGCAATTTATAAGTGTCATTATAAAAATTCTGGAAGAATGAGGTTTGAAAATTAAATTTTACCAAGTATATCAATAATGTATAAAGTCTACCACTAGACTTACAACATTAGCAATATTGCTTAATGTTTGGAGATTAATCTTATTAGAAATTTATAATGACATAATATAATAAATCCAATATGCTCAAAACTAGTTTTAAAGTCACTATTTATAAAAAGCAACATTTTTTAAAACACACATACCCATTTGTAAGGGGAATATTTTCAATAACTGAGAAATATTACGCTAAATGTTTCATCTTGAAAAAAAAAAACGATATAAATTTTTTCGCAGACGGAATACGATGTCTGGAACATTTTTTAACTGGGAAGCTGTGCTAATTGTATATTATATGCAGTAGCGTAGTCGATTATCAAAGCTTTCCAGACAAGATCATAAGTTCATATCCTACCAGCATAAATATTTGCAAGGGTTTAGAAATAAATGTAAATTTTATTTTAGAAATAAATATAAATTTGACAATCCACCAGAAGAGAGCTTCGAGATAAGAGGTAGAAACACGTATAGCGGGGATTAATGTAATTAGTGAAATAACAAAGTGATTCATTGTTTGATATAAATTTAAGGTTTATAATACTTTAAAAAAATCTTTTTTTATTTTAACAAAAATGACATATAGCCCATAGTAATTTTAAGACAGCTTCTTCGTGATTCCAGATTGCAATCTATTGAGTAACACAACAGCGCCTCGAGTGTGGACAGCGTCCTCTTAACCATGGAAATGGTTGCTCATTATGTGGTCAATGAATGTTACACATTTCATTTTCAACTATCTTGGCAAGAAATTCCGATTGTTAATATTACGTGCTCAGTATTTTATGTCACAGGAACAGATCGATCGATATTCATTTGACTCACATTTCCATTATTTTCAATACTTCAAGTCGAGTTATCTTACATCTCATTATAAGACTTTAAAATAAGACTACAAAAAACTTTTTTACATCGAACATTTAAATATTTTTTAACATAAAAACATTAGAAATGGGCAAATATGTTATGTCTTATGATTTAAAACGTATTCCATTTTTTGTGACCTAAATTTACATATGATTAAAACCCGTTGAGCAAATTGTTAATTCATACAAACATATTCAGTATTCACAATGAACGTAATTAACTCAACATTGCTCGTTGGCTGGGAACACCCAAATTTGGGTGAATAGCCACTTAAAACAACCCAAATTGTTCATCTCAGTTTATGCAAATTGACCTAAGAGCGATTTTAAGATTCCCCGTAAATTTGAATACATTCATAGATCATATAAAATTGTTTTCCTTTCCCATTTTGAGACATTAACAACCTCATCAACGTTTTTTTTTCAGAGTAAGTTGTGATACAATACGTTAGATAGGTTGGTTCTTCAATTTTTATTTTTCATTATTATTAAAGTTATGCAAATTGAGATATCAATCAAGGTGTTCCATAAACTCTGGTGAGCTAATTTCAAAAATAGAAATAGTTTTATTTCGTCTTAAACAAAGAAGAGTTTAATCAGTGTGCATTAATAGATGTTAACATATTTGTACCGTTTTCATATGCACAAAAATAATTGGGTGTTTAACTGAGCAAAGTAAACGGCGAGAACAGATTTTATACTTCTTCGTCCGAATAGCCTCAAAATTAATCACATTGACATAATTATTTTTCTCGGTCCACAGATCCTTCGTATATATTATATTATTTACAGCTAGAAAAACAGGATTTAAACGAAAATTGCCACAAGACAGAGGAAACATAGTTATAAAAAACTGAAAGAACTTTCTGGGATGAAGTTAATTCATTAATTTTTATATTAACACTTTCATGAATTCATGCATTTGTCAGATTTATTGTTCTGTAGATTTTTATTCTAGTAACCCAGCTTTTATTTTAGTATATTTTTATTCTAGTATCAATGACCATTACAATGTTTTTACGTCCATTTAAATGCAATTAGTATGAAAACTAGAATAAATTTACTAGTAGGAAACATATAACTTAGAAAGTATTTATAGGTACTATATATCGATATGTAACAATATTTGATTCGGCGTATACTCGTAAAGCCTCGATTCTGAATTATGGGATATCTTGAGGAGATTTTGAAATTTATTGCCATACAAAAGTTGCGTTTTCTCTATAGTCGTATATGCACTCGTAGGGCGTTCTGAACTATTATGGAACAAAATGTCCAATAATGGATAATGTAAGTCAAGCAGCGTTATATAAATATGAGTTACTGCTATGAAACGTTAAAATATTGAAATTCATACATGAATAACACATTCTCTTTATAAAAGCATAAATCTTAATTTTTCTTATGCTAGTCTCATAAATATAAATGTATTTTGTATTCACAGCAAGAGTAAAATGTCACATTAATTATGAAAATATGTTGTGAACATTTTGTATAGTGGATCGAATTTTTTTTATAAATATTTTTTTATCTAGAAAAATTAAGTTTAGCAAATGAGACTGAATATTTCAATATATAAATGTTGTCATTAGTAAAACTTAACCTCTGTACTTTAATTTTTTTTTAAATTCTTTTATCTTGGTCTAAATTGTGACAATAAATATTGTTTAATTTTTCATGTACTTATGTAATTTATTCCTTGTATTTACAGTATTTTTGCATTATTCCAAATTCCCATGAAATATATTTTTAATTTGTATAGTATTGTGTGCTAGAAGTTTTTTTCATTATGTTTTTGTGAGTCTAGTAGTCTCATTTTTGTTTTGTTTTCTGTTTTGATTTGAGTTATATTGTTTTTTGTATCATGGTTTAAAATTTATATGTTCTGTAAAGGCTGTAGCTGTTTATAATAATAAATATAAAAAAAATCTCAATCACGTCTACGAGCGTAGCAGAGTGATTATGGTCCATATAAGTCCTAGTGTTAATTTTCTTAACTTCATTTTCATGTGTGATTAAATCAATATAAAAAAAGTATAAATAAACATATTTCATTAATTAAATAAACTTTCCATATTGGGCTCCATTTTTTTGACAAAATGTATGATATTCTTTAGAAATTAATTAATAAATTCCGGAAGCATCATAAAGTTTTCCTTATTATCCGTTGGTTACTTAATGCAACATTAATATTTCAGAAGCGTTTCAAATAACAGTGTCCATCAATGGTTAACAAACCTTTATTTAATTTGGTTATTTGCTTTATGCTCATAAACCACAAGAAACAATGACAAATATTTCTTATATGAAACAGGTCTAAATTAAACAAATTATATTTATAACAAGTTAGATTTAATCATGTTTAAAACGAAAGTAATAATAATTCAAAACTACTCAAGGACTTTATATTTATAACAAGCTAGATTTAATCATGTTTAAAACGAAAGTAATAATAATTCAAAACTACTCAAGGACTTTATATTTATAACAAGTTAGATTTAATCATGTTTAAAACGAAAGTAATAATAATTAAAAACTACTCAAGGACTTTATAATAGCCCTGTGTTGTGGAAGTGGTTAACGTTCCAATCCTGAGTTCATGTATCATAATGCAGATACTCGTATATCGATATCGTCTCGGATATGTTAATAATATTATAAAATGTATTTTAAAATAAATATTAAAATTTTAAAAAACATTGTGAAAGAAAAATTCCTATATTTTTTTAAAATTTATTTTGTATTCTGATCAATTTAAGTGTCCAAACAAACTTTAGTTAAAAATATGTTTCTAACTTAAACAAATCTCTTTTAGAACAGCGTTATTAATATAAAAATATTTGCAAAGCGCTGTTTATAATTGATTTTTTATAATTCAATTAATACATGGTCAGTGTGTCGAATTTGCTGTTTTATATTTATAGGTTTATCACACTGGCAATTTCAGGTTTCATTACTCAATGTGTCAAAAAGAAAGCACAACTCGTTAACGCAAAAAGATTATAATCAATTTAGTTCGGAGCCCCCAAGGGTTTAAAATTTATTGCTTTAATTTTTCTATGACTATAATAAATTTTGAAATTATATTTACTCATCGTAAATGAAAACATATAAAACTTTATTTTGTTTGTGTTCAATTACCAAAAAGTATTTATTATTGTTCTTTATATTTATTTACCAGGCCCGTTTCAAGGTATTTTTTGAACAACAACAAAAAATATTATTCACACAACTGTATACTTACATTGGTATCATCAACATCATAATCGCAAAAACTAGAAAAGAGTTTTAAACATTGAAACTTTTTGGTCTTGCAAACATAGTTACCTACCAATGTGATTAAAATGTGATGTGGAGTAGTGTATAAACGTTCAATTGATCTCCTGGGAGAATTAATTAACGATACTTAATCTCCTGGGAGAATTAATTAACGATAATTAGCGATACAACGAGTAGTCAGAAGTAATCTCTACAGTAGTCCATGGATGAAAATGAACGGATGGTACTGACAGATATATTCATATTTACTACCGTTAGTGGAGATAAGGTTAGGGAATATATGTTATTAAGGCTAAAAAAGCTTCTGTAAAGGCTCTTCAGTAGCTATTTCGGATGGAATAGGACGAATAGGTTAACTGAATTGGATTCCTCAGTTATCAACGAATGAATTATACGAACTCAATATTATAAGATGAAGACTAATATAGAAAATATCTTAAAAAGTTAGATATACTTATATAATCAATTTGAATTGAATAAACCAACTTGTACTGAATATTTAGTAGAAAGATATATAAAATCAATCATTAATACATTTAAATATATATATATATATATATATATATATATATATATATATATATATATATATATATATATATATATATATATATATATATATATATATATATATATATATATATATATATATATATATATATATATATATATATATATATATATATATATATATATATATATATATATATATATATATATATATATATATATATATATATATATATATATATATATATATATATATATATATATATATATATATATATATATATATATATATATATATATATATATATATATATATATATATATATATATATATATATATATATATATATATATATATATATATATATATATATATATATATATATATATATATATATATATATATATATGTATATATATATATATATATATATATATATATATATATATATATATATATATATATATATATATATATATATATATATATATATATATATATATATATATATATATATATATATATATATATATATATATATATATATATATATATATATATATATATATATATATATATATATATATATATATATATATATATATATATATATATATATATATATATATATATATATATATATATATATATATATATATATATATATATATATATATATATATATATATATATATATATATATATATATATATATATATATATATATATATATATATATATATATATATATATATATATATATATATATATATATATATATATATATATATATATATATATATATATATATATATATATATATATATATATATATATATATATATATATATATATATATATATATATATATATATATATATATATATATATATATATATATATATATATATATATATATATATATATATATATATATATATATATATATATATATATATATATATATATATATATATATATATATATATATATATATATATATATATATATATATATATATATATATATATATATATATATATATATATATATATATATATATATATATATATATATATATATATATATATATATATATATATATATATATATATATATATATATATATATATATATATATATATATATATATATATATATATATATATATATATATATATATATATATATATATATATATATATATATATATATATATATATATATATATATATATATATATATATATATATATATATATATATATATATATATATATATATATATATATATATATATATATATATATATATATATATATATATATATATATATATATATATATATATATATATATATATATATATATATATATATATATATATATATATATATATATATATATATATATATATATATATATATATATATATATATATATATATATATATATATATATATATATATATATATATATATATATATATATATATATATATATATATATATATATATATATATATATATATATATATATATATATATATATATATATATATATATATATATATATATATATATATATATATATATATATATATATATATATATATATATATATATATATATATATATATATATATATATATATATATATATATATATATATATATATATATATATATATATATATATATATATATATATATATATATATATATATATATATATATATATATATATATATATATATATATATATATATATATATATATATATATATATATATATATATATATATATATATATATATATATATATATATATATATATATATATATATATATATATATATATATATATATATATATATATATATATATATATATATATATATATATATATATATATATATATATATATATATATATATATATATATATATATATATATATATATATATATATATATATATATATATATATATATATATATATATATATATATATATATATATATATATATATATATATATATATATATATATATATATATATATATATATATATATATATATATATATATATATATATATATATATATATATATATAT
>CATKWJ010000492.1:0-33833 GCA_949825065.1 Odontocerum albicorne | reverse complement strand
ATTTGTTTGGTAACATAACCACTGAGGTTGAAATGGGCTTCAACAGTCAAATTTCTCATAAAAATTAAATATATTGATTTAAGTAGTACTTTTTAATAATGAAAACGCATTGTTGAATTTTGAAACGCTTGAAATGAGCTATCAAAATTGAAGCAGACTAAAATGGTAGTCAATATTAGTTGTAAATTAATTGATTTTTGGCTCCCCGGTATATACATATTGAATATACTTAATTAATTGATTATCATTATATACTAAACCAAAAATAAGTAAGCCATAACGATTTTTTACAATATATCATTAAACTCGATTGACTCGAACTATTTTGCATTCGTTTAATATTGGGGTTTGCAAATGAATTCTAGACAATGTCGGTTGAGTTATAACTGGATAATCTAGAAGGAAAAAAGGTTCCTTGTTGTATAAAATAAATATTATAAATAACCAATCGAAACTTTAAAATAGGCCCCCTCTTCGCTTTATTTTCTATTGAAACACCACATTATCGATTTCACCCCCACCCCTTACTTTTACTTGGCAATTAACTCACTATTACATCGAAAATGATAATTAGAAATGCAACGTGTAAAGATCCTGTAATATATCTCAGGCAAGTCACTCAATAAGAGAATTGAGAGAATTGAAATTAGCAAATGAACGACACCGAAAAAATGGTATCTAAGGGTAGAAAAAGAAGACGTTTTTGGCACGAGCACGTAAAAAAGATAGCAAAATGTGTCTATCATATGTATCATTCTTCAAAAAACCCTTTATGCCGGCCTTCCAATAGAAAGACTATTCGAAAACCAGCGGACAGTTCACATTTCAGGCATTCAATGGAAATATTTGTCTTCTTAACTGCAACCAAGAACAATCAGTAAAAACCGATTATAAAAAGGAAAATAAATGTGAATAATTTGTAAATGATAGTTCATTTTAACGATAAAAAATTGAAAATGTAATATTCTTGAAAATAATACTCATAGTTAAAGTTAACAAATTACTCTCGAAAGTTTTTATAATCACGATTTTATTATTTAAAACAGCGTCCAACTCAATTTCTTTGTTTGAGGTTTTAAGCTAAGAAGTTTACTTGGATCAGTCAAGAATTCATGTAAATCGAGTCTGTACTGTTTCAATCATAATTTAGCTCTTCGAAAATATTTCATATTCCAAAGGGACAAATTTTAATATCTTTCTACCATAAGTCAGTTTTATAACCTAATTTGTAATATTAATGGGCTGGTATATTTTACCCTCACGTTCTCAAATAGTTGAAGTAAATTATTTGTTAAATAAAGTAAAAATATGATTTCTTGAAAAAACAGCCCTGAGCTTTGAGATATAGGTACGAGGGAAGATCAATAAATCGCGGAATGAAAGGGAAAAAGAGAAAAAAACAATTTTTCATTTTTCCTTTTCGATACATTCCCCATCAACTCGAATACATTTTCAGATCTTTCAGCTTTAGCGTTATGCAACCTTCAGATCTTTCAGCTTTAGCGTCATTTCAGCGTCATGCAAAAGCAGCACCCGTTTTGTCCATATTCCTCTCCTTTTCTCCTTCACAGCTTTTTTTAACTGCATCAGCAGACCAAAGTAGTACTCGACAGTTATTGTGATGCCCTTATATTTGTAATCCATCAACAATATACCTTCCGCATCCCAAAATAATTTTATCATAATTTTTACAGCCGATTGCGATACTTTGAACTTTTTACGGGGGTTGTGTGCCCTTTTTATGTCACTGCATGGACTCCTGCTTCTACTCAGTCTTATAATAATACAATCAAGTTTCATCTCCAGTAACAATTTGGCTCAGATTCTCATTGTTGTTGTTTCTGCAGGGGTCCAAAAACTGTCGTGAACATTTCACGTGTTGTTGTTTTTGAAGTAATGTGAGCATTCTGGGTATCTCCACCCACCTTGCACTAACTTTTGATATCCCTATGCTAGATGTTGGTAGAGGATATTCAAAATGGTTGTAGGTGATACTCCAGCCATTTATGCAAGCTATTGTTTGTTTAGGTGGACATTTTCCAGGGTAAGCTTTTTTGACGATATTTGAAGAAGTGGCCTCAACAGGCCGTTCTGGTCGGAGGTTATCTTCGACCGATTATCTCCCTCGCTTAAAAAGACTATGCCGCTTATAAACCATCTTTTTTTCCAGGGCAACATTCCCCGTAAACTTCTAATATCTCTTCCAAAATTATTTGAGTTGTTTACCCTTGTTTTGTGAGAAACTTAATGACGGCGCGCGACTAGATTTTTTTTTCTTACTTGGGATGCAATGAATGTTTGACATACTCTCCTGGTGATATCTTAAACAACACTGTCAAAATTACACTAAAACTTGGTGAATATACCAATAATGAGTCATATTATCGGAACATGTGAATGCGCACTGCCGCCTTTTACCTTGACACCTCCATTCCGCGAGTTTATTGATCTCTCCTCGTATAACCTTAAAAAACATTATACCAACAACATTAAAAACGCATCTTATACAAGAACACAAGGAAAAATATTATACCGACACTCTTAAAAAACTCATCTGATATAAAAGTAGAAATATTAAACTGATAGCCTTTAACTGATATCATTTAGTATACTAGCAAAAAAAAGCTTGATTAAAAGTCTATTCAATTAGCTAAATATTTTATCTCGCAAATAGCTAGATATTTTTATCTTGAATTGACTAAAATGTGTTATCCGGTGTCACGAATGGTGGAAGTCTTGATGGAATTAGATTGAACTGGATGATCCGTTGTGGTGTGAAATTAGCACACTAAGTACACAAGCTTCGGCTCGGCCTCCACGATGGTACGAGTATTATGGACGTTATGTATTCATGGCACGCCACTTCATATCAAACCTATTATTTATCGTCTAGCCCAAAGGTCAGATATTTTCGGCTTTGGAAATACTTGTAGTTATTTAAATACGTTCAACTATAAATTTTATTAAGTCGGATTATTAGTTTTGTCTCGCTGTGGAATAATTTTGTATTTTTTTTCTTGGGTTACAACAAACCTTGAATTTTGTTAAATACTATGAAACCATAGTTGTAATGGTTATTGGTGTTTAGTGTTATCAGATATTTAGGAATAGGTCATTTGTAAAGGTTTTTTTTAAATTTTCAACCTTCATAATACAAATATTATTTTTCTTTTTATTGTTCACAATATAACACTTACAATCAAATATAATTTGAATGCAAAGGCGAACTGAGGAGTATAAGCTTATTTTAAATGCATAAACCCACCATTTTGTGGAAATATAGAACAACTTCACTTGGTTAGAACTGTGACTCAGTAGTAGCATTAATTAAAAATAAATGTCATACATATATCCAATATATTTAACACTTAGTTAAATTATTCACATTCTAACAAATATCACGTTATGACATAAATAATTTTAAAGGCATCATTTCAACTTTTTTGCCGACATCACGTCCAAAACACTCCTCACCACACAATCAAAATTCATTCACTTACATGTCTATGTGTCTTAAAACTTCTCACTTTTCCCCTGCCACAGAGCCAACTTGTAACATATATAATATATTTAATTTAACGACCAACATTACGAGTACAAATATTGCTACTCTCCATGAGAAATGTATGGTAGATTCTAAAGATTTGGTTGGTGTCCCTCACAATTTCTACGTCGGACCGTATCATATTATCAAAGAAAAATTTCAACTTCTCTTGTAAATTATCAAATTTGTCATTCCTTATATTTTTCTAATATTCCATTCATCATATCTAGCAACAGCAAGATTTATATTCATTTGTGTTTGAGCGTTCTTTGAGGAGAGTCTGATCTCTAAACGGCGCTGTGGAAATTGTCCTATTTTTACGATTATGTGAACAAGCTTTTTGTAGCATTAAATTGCTATGTGCCATATGAGATCAATTCAGTCAGGTGCCAGTCTAAGCGACCTAATGTCTTCCATAATACATATTCAGTCTGTCAACCTGTGGCTTAATAATTGTACTCAAACCTGATAGATGTATTGCATATAAAAATATCTTACAACCAAACATAAATGACCCTCCTCATATCCAATAACGGTAAGATCTATAGATATATGTGTGGACAATATCTTTGTAGCATTTTGTTGATATCTCCTATATAAGATAACATCAGTTAGGTGAAAACGACCTAATGTCCTCGATAATATATCTTCAGAATGTTAACTTTTTGTTGAAAAAATACACGTTAACCTAGTAGATGTATTGCCAAATGGGGATCTCTTCCAACCCGTCAGAAAATTGTGAACGAGGTCTTAAATGAAAACGTTTTTGAAAACCTTGAGTTCCAACGGGGGTCGAGCCCATAACTCGAGGGTTGGGACTGTTGGAAGACAGGCGTCTTGCCAAGTAGTTCAGAGAAATCGTCTATTACGAGTACATATATTTACGTGGATTGAAACTACATAAGAAATCTAGAGGTAACATACAGCTAGGCATTAAGGGGTTTCTTCAACATCGTTTTTATAAATAATTCAAATCCCTTACTTCAGAAATATTTGTTGTCGGTTAAATACTTTTTAGCATTTCATTTGTTGATTTGTTGAGTTTTTTTCCTGGTTTGTTAAGACTACAGATTTTAGTGTAGCATTTCAATATAAAAGTTTAAATCAAGTATGAATTGAGATGTCTTACTATCGCATTATTTTGTGACATTATAAAAGTTTCAGTTTGAAAAAATATTTATAGTAATTTAAACTTTGGTCAAAAAAAGTATTCATGGTTCGAAATGTTCACAACATGAATCACTCACAATTAAATTAATAACAACCATTTAGACTAGACAAGTAGAAATAATTAATTTGAAAAGAGACATTAAAATACTAACATTAATTATTTTACAATAGATACATACTACCTCACCATGTCCCTTTTTGGAGTAAGCAGAGATGACAAATTTCCACGTTTTCCTATCTATGTTCACAATCTTTTCCTATTTTTTCATTTGTACACTTCGTCAAACATATTCTTCTCTTTATCATACTTCATACCATTTTCTCAGTACTTTTTTTATCATCTCCACCCACTCTTTCCTCATAAATTTGTTTTACAATATTTCGCATTTTTTTAAATTATCATATTAATAATTTTATTTGTAATACGCAGACTACTAATTAGTCACAATTCTTTATCTACTTATAATTTAATTTGAACCCCTGGGGTAGCTTTCATCGAGTTTTGTACAAACGGTATGATTGATACTGACATCCAGATCCGGTGGAGTATTAATAATACCTTAAGTGTAAATTGAATTGTCAGTAGGGTTAAGAGAGGTATGTACGAGTATGTGTCATACATTTAAGAACATCATTTCAAGCGAATAGACAGATTGAAATTCATCGAAATCGACAACATCGGCATGGTAGTACGACACTGGCGTTCCACATTCATTCACATGTAGAGACATCTAAAAAATCCACTCTCCCCGAGTCACAGAGCCACCTCGTTACACATATGCATACATTGAAGGGTGCGCCATTACAAAAATCAAAATCTCTTAAAACCAACCAGAAATGTGTTAAACAAACCTTAAGTGATAACCAGACTGAACTGATGATGATGATGAAGGTTTTTAAATAAACTTATAAATTTAACTTCAAATATGCATATTGCCTCACTTTTTTCAACCCTCAAACAACTTCACACCCTATCTAATTTTTAACGAGTCTCGGTTTTATTTTAATGAATTGCCAGTTCTCACGATTATTACCTCCTTCATAAACAACTACAAATTACAGTTTTTTTCAATAACTGCGTGGTAACAACACTTTATAGGCGTTTTTGCAAGAAATCGATACCCACCACCGTTGTCCATAATATATAAACACAACGCATAAATCTGTCAAACAGGGGCGGCTCGAGCATATTACATCGGCCCAGGTGAATCTCGTTAGTTGGGTGAACACTCTTTTTAATTAAATTTCGTTAATGAAAACAATAAACAAGAGTATCTATGACATGAATAAAATAAAAGTACCTCGAATAATCAACTATATTTGTTACCTCACTGGGATTTTATTATATTAAAAAAACGATTATTTAACTTTCCCTGGAGACGGCGAACTTTTACTTGTACTTGATTAAATTACAGGTAACTTGACTCTACTTATTAAAACTGATATTAATTTATCTCAACTTTCAGTGAAAATATATTATGCACGCATAGAAATATTGTGGAGATGTTTAGACACCTGCAAACATAATATCATTTTTGGAATTGGTTTACTAAAACATTGTTTTTTATTTATTTAATGAAATGATATGACCCTACGGGTTTCAAGGTTTTCCCCTCATCATCAGGGGAGCACAAAGTAGACTTATTTAAAGTAAAAAAGCAGTGTTTTAGTAAACCAAGTTTAATGTCTTGAAAACTCCAAAGTGTTAGCCTTAACTATAAAGAATATTATTTCTCGAAAACATATCGTCACATATCTGAAATGGATTTAATTTTTTTTATTGAAACATTTTCAAAACAATGAGGTGTCGACGTAAAAAGGTAAATACAAAATTGGTGCATTGCCGCGCGGAAATGCAATGGACTTCTGTCGCCCCCACTGTGCTACTCCCCTCGAACGACACAGGATGACCTCGGAGGATGCCTATGACTTCGGTCAAATCTATTATTAAAAAAAAGAAATAAATATGCCGGAGAGATCCGATCATGTCTCACTTTGGTGTGCCATCGGATTCACTATTCGAGGTGATGTGGTCGGTGAGTTTGCTAGTATGCAAAGACTCACTCACTTAAAAAAAACACGGCACAGTTTTGCTTTCCAGCTGTATTGACGTTGGAATGGCGAGGGAATCCTCGACTACGAGGTTCAGCAACGAGTAACCAAACAAATACACATATATCAAAATAATTTCTTTACAGCCTGTCATTTTGTTTCATTTGGTTGGAAGTTTAGGAGCTATTCCTTAAGGGAAGAGATGATGATGATTTGTTGATAAATAAAACTCGTTAGATCGCAATGCGGAAAAGAGAGGAATTTTATTAGTAACGTAGGTATTTATATCATTTTAGAATGTGCGCGGGAATGCGCTCGCGATATGCCTACGTCTCGTTTCTGCGAATGCAAAAACGATTAATGTTGTATGTAGGTATCATTCAAATACGGAACTGGCGAGACAAGTGTGGTGCGTTCTCGCTCTAGTATGAAATGCGGTCCGCTCCCGGCTACAGGTTGAATGGCCGGCGCGTGGACTTTGTAATTGTTTGTTTTGCATTGCTAAGGAATGCAAAGGTCGCTTCATCGGTCATTGACCGTGTGTATGGACGCCCACAGTGTTCCGATTGTGCGACCGCCACAGAAGGAATGAGTAAAACACAATAAATTAAATAGTACGATACGATAGGCTATCCTTCGTGTTTGGAAACGATTGCCAGCCATCTTGTTAAAAGTATGTAAGCTGTTTTTTTTCTGTAAGCACACACTCTTGACAGATCAAACCCAAAGTTTTGATGGTAAGGAGGTTAATATCCCAAGACGATCGGCAGGTTAAATATGCTACAGTCTTCATTAGGTAGAGTTTTATAAAGCGGTTTTGTTTTGATTTTTAATATCTATTTAAGAATTTATGGTTCAAATAAATTATACATTAGAAAACTAAAATTCAGTTGTAAAATGATCTAGGAATAAAACCAGTCCAGAATCGAATCAGCGAACTTGGGCAGCCCGTTTACTTAGCGTGAGTGCTTAGGGGAAGGCACATACATACACCACCACGCCATTTCCTTAACATGGTAGGCAGAGCGGAGAGAATGCAAGAATTTCCCATCCTCCCATCATCCTTCACCTCTTCTACATCTAAAGTTCTCATACGACTAATATGGTTTCTCTTACTACGTTTCCTTATTGCAAATGACCATCGACTTGTTCCAATCAGGCTTTCATTAGTTTTACTCTACCATGCATTTCGCTCACATTTGGACCTATATATTTTTTTAGTTGTCTCTCTTAATTTATTCGTTCTACATGCTCAAACCGTCTTAGAGTGCTCTTCTTCATCTTACTCAATACATTAGCCTCAAGTCCACATTCATTCTAAATTACTTCATTTTGTATTGTACATAAATGTGTATTATCATTCTACGTATTTTTTTCAGTGCATGCATATCTACAGCATTTATTATTTTCACTATGTTTCTTCGTGCACGTTTCATTATCATACGAGTATATCAAAGTAGTTACTAAAATACTAGTGTAGGCGATTATCTAACTAGATTTTGGTTGTGTCCAGTTTGAGCATAATCCCCACATAATTTTTAGTAAAGTTATTTAAAAACACAGTAAATATTAATAAACCACGAAATAAAGAACATTTGCCAAGAAATCGAGAATCTGGCCGTGAAAATGACATTAACATATTCAAACTTTGCACAGTGAACATATACGACCGTTAAGCTGATATAATTTTTTAATATTTACAAAAAAAGTCAAATGTCTTTTATTATTTTCATGATAACAGTAAAATAAATCAAATAAAGATATTTGCACCATTTTTTATAAGATTAGGTTAATTTACGTTTCATTCATTCGTACACTACCCCTCAACATATTCGAACTGTTGTTGCTGATATATTGAAGAGTGTGGCTAGGGCACAATATTTTCTTCTTTGTCTTCAATTGAGCCTTCAGATTTAAGAACCACTGGAGTAGGTTTGTAGCTCACAATTCATCATCGCAATTATTGCGGATGCAAGGATGCACGCGAGAATTCTTAACAGACGAACTCTTTCAACAGACTGGAATCCTTTTTCGAGTACCATGAGGGATGGAAGCTGAAACTTCCCCAGATGTCTTACCATGTAGACCACGGTGTTCGTCAATCAGATTTGGCTGAACCAATTGGACCAAATTTTGAAAGAACGTAAAGTGAGAGAGATGAATAATATAAGATTTTTCATGACGAAATGTATGAATGTGGAAGAGGCAAAATTTGTGTTCATGGATAGAAAAGTTTGGAGATCTGTTATCTCTGCCTATTCCACAAGGAACACGGCGTGACGATATGTATGTATGTTGCAAATATATTTTAATTATTTTTTTATGTAAGTTACTCAAAATATAAAATAAATTTTTAAAATCAACATACTCGTAGTTCAATTAAGTTTGAATAATAATATTCAATTCATTTAAACTATTCAGTAGAAGTCAACTTAACAAAATACATGTTTTGACCAACTAAACTAGGGGGTCGTCTTCATAGGAATTACAATTGAATGGTTGAATTAAAATAGGCACGAAGTACCAAAAAAAAACTAAGTATGCAGTTTCATTATATATGACATATAGAACGAAACTGCATACTTAGTTTTTTTTTGGTACTTAGTGCCTATTTTAATTCAACCATTCAATTATCACACGTGTACATTTATGACAATTGTAATTTCTATGAATAAACCAAAATATATCTCTTCTTTTGACTTGGAAAACTATTACTACTTCTATTTGATTTCTTGAATTTTAGTACATGGAAAAACTATTTTATAATCAAAGTAACAAGGAAAGATTTGAACGAGAGATTACTTTTACTTATAGTACACTATAACATTTACTTATCATAATAACACTTTCCGTGAAAAACAAACTCCCTAACATTTAGCATTCAACATATACTCGTACATGGTGGCTCGTGCTGGATATTGAAGGCTGTTATTAAGGGGACCAATAAAAGGGAAAAAATCACGGCAATGTTTCATCGATTCTCAACTGTTTAATTTTTTTTGTGGCACATGACCTTCCAAGGCTGGAGTATAAGAAGTTAATTTAAATGTTTTTTAAGTCGTTGGATAAAATTAATGCAAAAACCGCTAATGTATTAATTAAGTTAATAAAATATTGAGAAAAAGTCATCTTTCCTATGCTTCTCAGAAAGCTAATGACCTTAAACTTATTGGTCAATTGAAAATAAAGCAAAGATAGGGGCAGTACATATGGCAGTACTTGAATACACAAGAAAATATTGGAATCCTCTGTATAATATATTCCGGGAAGCAGCACATGTGATGTAACACACATATTTTTTTTCTTGAGAAAATATATTTTATTTTTCTTTAATCAATCAATCCTAAATCCTTGAAAGTTTACGTATTGGTATAAACTTTGTTCGTATGGTACCCATGTGAACGAGAGACAACGATGTATTCAACGCCAATAATCGAGCCAAGGGATTTACAACCACAAGAATAAGCACGTTATTTGGAATTCATCCTCATATTTGTTGGAAATATTTCTGCACGTCAAGACAAAACACTCGCACATGTCTTATTATATGCGAATATTATTTCCATATCAAGCTCTATAATCGGGATTGGAACTTTTTTCTACCATTAAAGCTCTACTAAAAAATCTATCGACTCTCTGATAATTGACTTATGCTCGGTACAAGCAAAGGTTTTTTCTTGACATATCCAATTGATTGTTTTTCTGACATCTTCTAAAGTGGCTTAAAAATCATTAAAAATTTTATATCGATTTTTTTTATCAACATTCTTTGCCTTTCTAAGTTAAAACATTTCCTTAAAACGTGTCATTTGCATTTTTTCTTTACATTTGTAATTTAAGTTTATTTTGGTTATTTTACTGGTTTTGCTTAACGTTAAAACTTAGTAACCTTTCAACCAGCAATTGACAGAAACTGTGTAACTCTGTCTTGTTGGTTGGAACATGTTGTTCTATTAACCCCCATTTTTTTACGTTTTGTTCAATAAAGTATCTAATAAATAAATTAAAGCTTTTCTACTCAAGCTTATATGCCGTATAAAATATCGGTCACCCTATATACTAGGGTCTAAAACCATTCCCTCTTCACTTTAAACGCACTATTCATATTTGATATCCATAATCATACTCTTCTATTTCGACCATTACACTTCCATGGGATCGTAAATCGGCCATTACCCAGGAATAGCCACCGATAAAACATTATTCAATTTGTACAGCAAACATTCCACGCTATTATTTGAGACACCAGTCGATGGAACCAAACATAAGGATTGAATAAAGAGAAAATGGTAGCTTTTGTAAACAATATCAGGAAGAACAATACAATTAAGATTTCGTGATGATATCTTAAGCTTTTTGTTGAAATAAAAGTTATGTGAAAGATGTATTTTTTTCAAATAATCTTTATTGTTTTATATAACCATTCCGTTGGATATTGCATACATTCAGGAAATTTATTCCAACCAACTAAAGTATTGAAAGGCCTTAAGTGAATCAGATGGACTGGGGCCCATTTTGTGTACTTTTGCTAATGAAACCCCGACAACCCCTGAATTAGAGAGAAAAATAATTAAATAAAAAAATAGTCCTTAGTTGCACGTATATTTATTGAAAATACCCAACCAACAAAATAAATTGTGCCAATTAATTAAACAAATCGAAAAGCGTAATATGTAAATATGCCAGTCTGGTTTAATAACTATTTCATGGTTAAATCCCATCGTAGAAAAAAAATCTATACAAGATAAGTATTAATGCCTCTTTTTGGAAAAAAAACTACTGAAACTTAAAATAAAATAACAAGAACTTTTTAATTTTATGTGACAAATTAGTGACTGGTTAAAAAAATATAAAATCATTATTTTACGAATTTGGATATTTCTAAATAATAAAAAAATGCTTTATTATTGATTTAAAAGTCAATGAAAAATTTGAGCTATGACGATAGATTTTCTTTTCAATTGAAATGCTGAATATCAGTTAAAGGTCTAACTAAAGAAAAAATTTAATGCAAAATAATCTGTGGGTGTATTGAATTATGCTCCGTCAGTTAATTTAGTCTGTAACCAGGACTCACTTTGAATGTATCTTGCCAGTCCATTGTTTTCTATCAAGAACTTCCATCTTCATATTTGATAACTATATAAGGAGAACAATAGAAAAATGCGTGAAGCACGATAGTCTATTGACGTATTTGATGACAATTCGAGAAGATGAATTGACCGTTAAAATATTTTTTTCGTAACTGTATTACGTTTTTGAAGGATTCATTCACAAGGTGAAATATAGCCAAATCAAGTTTTAAACAAAACCATTATTGAAAATAATCGCCTTTTATAAAACTTCTTTGATATTGATGGGAAAAAAGATTTTATAATAAAAAAAAATTATTTAATATAAAAAACACCCATTGGTTGATCTTGGTAAAAGAGTGAAACATTTATTTTCAAAAAAGGACATTCCACAGATTGTAGGTAAATCATATAAGTTTTAGCTCTACATACAAACTTTTAAAAAATATCAATATAGCTCAATATGAGGAGATCGAAAATACTTATGATAATATTAATTGCTCCAGACCATTGATTTTTTTTTAATACTTTCAAAATATTGTCTAAAGTAGATTTAACAACAATCAAAAATATCTTATGAGGAAACGAGATTATAGAATAATTTATGGGAAACACAAACAATGAGAGGGAGGAACTTCCGGAACTATATTTAAGGAATCATATATTATAATATGATAGGTAAAAAATTCGAGAACAATCTGTTTTGGTCGTGTAGCAAGAATGGATGGAAGATAAAAGCCTCTATCCATTCTTGCTACACGACCATTTATGGCAAATCTTACCAGGAAGACAAAAAGTTTAAAAATGGATACTGTTAAAAATAAAACCGAATTTCCCATTAAGTATTTTGATTGCCCTTAAATAAGAAGGCTGTATTACCATTGTAATTGAATTAATAAATCAAGAGACTTTATTCGGAAAAAATCACAACCAATAGAAAAAAAAAACAGTTTCTTAAGACTTGGATTACGGAAGAATTACGTATCAGGCAATAAAGTATAATAAAATTATTGCTAAGAAAAAAACTCAACAAGGGTTGTTATTCCGATTTATCGAGTCAATCTATATCAACATTTTTATAATTACTTCAAATGATCCAAAATTTCATATATTTTAGCAATATTCATTCACTGTCTCTCTTGAAACATATTTACCCCATACCAAATTACAGCTGACACCATATTTCTCTTCTGTAATTCCTTCCTTTTCGCTTCCTACGCTTCTTCATTGATCGTGTTTTTCGTATTGTTTATTCATTCATTTGGGACATTTACCTACTTCAGGTTATTATCTAGGGAATGAGAAATGTCAACAATACCGTTCGACAGTGTTTTCAAAATGGCGAACTGAGAAGATATATTTGGGCCCATTAATGATATCTTATTTGTTTTTGTTTTTATACGCGCGATACATCTAATTATTCTCGATACTCCATTGATCTTGTCTATCGTATTATTTATTTATTCAATATAGATAACTACGTACTTAAGGTCATTATCTAGGTGGAAAGAAATATTAATAATACCGTTAGGCAGGACTTTCAAACTGAGATATGATCTCATTAAGCCCTATTATTAATTTGTTAGTATATGTGCAACACACCTAATAATAAATAAATTAACTATTTGCATACCGTTGATTTGTTGAAAAATCATTTGAAAAGTTTTCTTTTTTGAATATAAACTTATTATTTCATCAAATAAATTCAGATAAAATGAGGTCATAACGTGAAAATTTCGAGACGTTAAAAACTTATCACATATCTCATCCACCAGACAAACAACAACATCGGTATAGCCTCGTCTTTTTGGGCAGATATCCTGATTATTACGACATAATTAAGTAGTGGAATGATAATTCCGATAGGACTAGTATAAATAATGCTGAGGAAGTTTTTAAACCCCCGCCTCCAGTTATAGGGTTAACTAAATGTATGTTGAAAGATTAGAAACTAATCATTGTTAGATAATTAATATTAAAAAAAAAACTCAATAAGTCAAAAAATATATATAATTAACTTCTTTTTAAATTTAAATTAATGCATAAAGGCATATGAAAAATTAAGCAGGGGGCAAAGTGATCCCAACAGAATGTGAAAATCTCGGATTGTTTTTAATTAAAGATTCCATTTATTTTAACACTTGCATCAGCTAAAACTTTCGCATTAAGTAGGGCGAAAAAGTGCAAGTGGGATGGTTTAGAAATTTCGAATGGGTGCGTGATGAAAAACTGAGTACACAAAAAAATAATGAAAGAATCATAGTAGAGGAAGACCTAGAAAAGTATGGTTGAACCATGTAAAATAACTTTTGAAAGAAATAAAGGAAATAAGTAAATGACACAGAGGAAATTGTATAATAAAATATATATATATGTGGTGGGGGGGCGAAGAATATATGTAGTTATAAGAAAGTTTGGCAATTTGTTATCTCTACCAACCCCAACAGGGAAGTACCCTGATGGTATTTTTGTACGTAACTATTTTAATAAATACATATTACGAATTTATTGTTTTGATGCCATTTATTTTTAATTAACGAGCCCTCAATTTTTTGAGGGCGTGAATTCGAATCTCATTTTTAACATTATGATATGTTACGAGTATGTTAAGTAATTTATAATGAAGGATTTCCAGATTAAACGAAATTTATTTAAGACTCAACACAGTTATAACAAAAGACCAGTGACAGGAGACAACATGGCTGCCGTGTCGACTAGTGATGTGACACGTAATACTTTTGACACAAGTTATTGTATTTAAGTGCATGTGGGTTGTATTGTTTTTTTTTAAATCAAAACATATCTGGTTAAGCTAATAGGCTCATTATTGAATATGAGTTAGCGACCAAGTTTTGATTAATAAAACTGTTAATGTTCGAACCAATAAAATGTCAGTATTTTTGACAGCTTCGATTTTATTAATTCGTTGCACGAGATTAATTTATTAAATTTAATGTGTCAAGAAATATGAAAGATTTGGCAAATAGCACAAATTCACAATTTATTTGCGATCGTGTTTTACCAGATGTTATAACAAGTGTAACATCCCTGCCCGGAGGAATTATGGTGGTACGCTATGGTGGCGTTACAAACAACAAAAGGGTGCATTTGTTAAATATTATTTATTTCCCCTTTGTCGAATCCGCCGAGGAAAAATAAATTCACGTTGCTCTCTCGTCATAATGATGTTATGTCAATATGTCAACGCAAAATATCGAGGGGTATAATGTAGAAAGTAAATAGAATATCTGAAGATGAACGGATAATAAAATGAACATGAAACATTATCAGGATATGAAATAAATTGGAAATTTGAAGGAAGTTTATTTTCAATGTATTTTTCAGGATTCAACTTTTTTAATTAACTGTAAACTTCATACAAAATAAAATCATTTTTTTATGATAATACCCACACATAAACTAAAATAATTGATCCAAACATTAAAAATAATGATTTAATTTTTTTTAATATTTCCTTAAAAATAAATTATTTTTTCTGAAGTGAAAAAACTGCATATTTTACGTCACTAGAGATTAATATATTTTTACTTCTTTTAGTAGACGCCTTTTTACATATTGTAGCTTGAAATTAAATGTATCATGCACGTAGTAAATGTATCGTATTTTTTAAATACAATAAAAAAAAATATTTACAAAATCCTCAAAGTATTGATAATTCTGCTTTTGTATTCTCTTTAATATCCGAATTGATGAGTCGCAGACATTGAAGAGCGTGCCCGGGAGGCAGTGTTGTCTTCGGCCCCAGTAATCAAGCCTTCGGGTTTAGAGCCACTGTAGTTGATATAGAACTCGTGGTTTGTCATTGCGCGTGCTGGTAACACCACCGTACGTGAAGAGACAACAACACTTTCATACGTACTCGGCGCTTGTTACCTGTTGAACTCTTTTACCAGACTGGGACAAATTGAATGTTTTTGGGTAACATCGGAAATCGAACCTAGAACCCTCGGACGGAAATCAATCGTCTTACCAACTAAGCCACATAGATTGTCGTATTGATAATATTTTTTACTAACGGGGGAAGATCAAAGTAAGATATATTTTATTCTTTGGGCAATTAAAGAAAAACAAAACATTATAAGATGCTTTTAACAGTTTTCAAACAAACTTAAAAATATATAATATACGAGTACGAGTACAAATTGGACCAGTTTCAATCACTCAAGTTAAAATTGGTATGTAGGTTTCAGGATCCAGCCCCATCAATTTTATTATCAGCCTCATAATAATCAAATAGACTATGTATTGCTATTGCATAGCTCGAAATCACCTTTAAGGCGCTGACACAATCAAAAGAAAGAAGGAATTGAAAAGAGACCTGATTTGGAATTATTTTTCAATAAACTCGAATTTTAGCTCTCCTAAGGTCTAAAGGGTATATTCCACGTGAAAGAGATAACTATGCAGAAAAATCTCTCTACATATAAAGACCTGTCAGTAGAAGAAAACTCGATCTCTGTAAATGCAGTAAGACAGAGAGAGTCATCTTCCAGCAGTTCGATCCATATACCATACATATATCAACAATGTACTCCGAAGTAACTCCATGACCTGAATCATATAACACACAATAAACTATGTTTATGTCTTACGACTATGAGAGTAATAAAACGGTATTTTATGGGATAGCGCTCGGGCGCTACTATGACTGATAGACGTGATTTGTTGTATCTTTTTATTAAAGTACCTTAATGGGATGACTCCATTGAATAATTCTTATCTGTGTCAGAGAGATATTTCTTCTGAGACATGATCTTTGAGGTCGATTTTTTCTTCAAGAAATAAATTGATCGTTCCGAATTGATCTAATCGGACGAGGTATTACGCTGGTCCTATGGCGTGGAATGGCCTACCTCCAAATCTTACAAATATGGATTCTGTGCGCAGCTTTAGAAATCACTTGAAGGTAACCTTTTTTGGGAGGTCTTACAACACACATACACTACATTACACCTAAAGCCGAATATCACATATAGGAAGAACTATCAAATAATTCTTAAAAGTAGTTTTTCTTCCATTGGTAATTTTTTTACGGTTTCCTTACCAAATATGTTTTTACACATACTACTCGTATATGTATAATAGATGCAGCCACTACCTTCATATTCTTACCCTCAATTTATTTACCCTATATATATTATTTTTAACATTTTTAAACAGTTAATTATAGTGAAAGTAAGGATATTCAGCTCTCTAAATGGCGCTGTAATTTTTTTTTTATTATGATTATTATTTGGGTTTATATGCCAGCACTCACAAGGACCGAATATCATTCTAGGGCCCTTGTTAAACACGAACTGCCGGTTGTCTATTTCCATTTATAACAGAAAATATCCTGGATAAAATTATCCGGTTATCATAAACAGAAGGGTTAAGATCGTGTTATCTAAAATTGATATTCCGGAATTAATCTGACTTTCAGGCCTGGTTCAATTTATATTTATTTGGCTTTTATAAATTAAGTACTTTTACGTAGTTATTTTTTTTTAAATAAGGGCGTTAATGACAGGTTACAAACTTATTTTAAACCAATACTCGGATGGATTATAAACTATTCTAAATTTAAAAAAATATCATTTCAAATCCCTTTTATAATATAATTTTATTTAACGAAAAATAATGTATTTGAGGTTTCAGGTATTTATCTAAATTGTTAAAAATATAATTAAAAGAGGCATCTTATAACAATATTATATTGATGACCTCCGTGACCCAGTTTACAAGACGCCTCCTGTCTTTCGACCCGATAGTTGTGGTTTTCTCGAGTCTCGTTGGAACCCAGATTTTTTTACAAGGGATTCAAGTCGAGTTTTCATTTAAAGCCTGTATAATGTTTTTTGGTTTCTGAAGAGATTGTTATATGGTAATAAGCTCGCCTGTTAGTACTGTATGAATGAATGAGCGGATGCCCATTACTCGTGACGAGTATAAAATAAGACATAATACAAAGTTGAAATCAGGATATTTGACGTTGATGCCACTGGCGTTGAATATTTCTCATGCAGTAAGTCCTCATATCTCTTACGCTGCCCGCCGTACTTTTTTCTGCCTTCTGTCGATTCCCAAAAGAAGACATTTCTTAAGAGTGTGTAATCAGGTATGCGAGGTACTCGTACATGTCCAGACCGATGCAGGCGAGCACCTGATATGAGAATCTGTCGCAGCACTTTTTTATTTTTTAAATTTCATCTTTTGATAATCTATTGTACCAAATCATCTTTATTATTTGTCTAAGGTGCCTATGATAGTATGTTTCGAGTACCCTAATATATCGTCTATTGGAAACCCATAATTCGCATTAACATAATATATCAGAGATAGTATAAAATAATTAAATATTAATATACTGCTATTTTGGTTTACAGAGTTAGGTTGTGACAATCAAACAGTCCCCCACGAAGAGTCCAGAGTGTTCGAGAATCTCAGCTTTATCTATTCTGAATATAGCAATATACATTTGCTTTGTCATTCAGAATGGTACTCGAGCAATCAAAATACTGTAATGATTCTATATGTTCAATAACGTCGATATTTACGAAAAGGTTTTCGTTGAAGAGTATCTTAAATACACAATGAAAGTGTAAAACTCGTACAATGCAAACTTCAAGAAATAAACCAAAAAAAATTTTTTTTATCCAAAATAAAAAAGGATAAAATTTATTTAATGATAAGCTATGCAACATACGAGTATGTTATTTGATAATTTATTAATATTTTAAAATATGTCATATACTCGTATATTGTTTAAAAAAAATTAGATACACGAGGAAACAATATAAATACGAATTGGTTGTGAGTCAGATGATTTATATCCACATTGTGTTGTTATAGTTTGAATATTTTATTAGAACTCGAGCACCCGGCTATCTTGACAGCTCAAATTAAAGGCATTGTTTCAGAAATCTAAACACAGATGCGTTACTTGTTATTTTTCCGCCTGAAGTAGATAAAAAAGGTAACTTTTACGCTTACGTCTAAATAATTATAATATACTGACATTTTTTTTCATTCAAATGTAATTATTTAGGTAAATCATAATGTACGCTTATATTTTTGTTCTTTTTTTTTCTTTTGCACACTTACAGAAAGGTCGTCTCTTAATTATTATTAAAATGCTTGTCTCCCAACTAGATTTTTATAAATGGATTCCAGTGTGGTTTTCACTTAAGGCCTCTTGAACATCTTTCTGGTCTACATCCTGTATATTTATTAGGAGTTCAAAATACGTGCTTGTTCTATTAAATGTATCTATACTGACAGATTACAAACCTAAAACATGTTGGTTCTCGGTAACGGAGAACATATGTAAAGTACACAAGTTACTAAGAAGTCAATTCAAAAGAAATTATGAATTATCTTTATTGAATTTATTGCCTTACAATGTTTCTATATTTTTTATTCATATCGCTTTCTCTAGACCATTGTAGATTGTAGTAATTCAGATATTTTTTGACTTTCACTATGACGTTTTATGATCTTGAGAAAGTTTTTTTTGTATTTTGAAAGTTTCTTTCTTCGTGTAACTTTGAAATAAAACCATAAATTTTGATGAGACCTCCCAAAAAATGGTCATCGAATGCTTCCTAAAACTGCACATACCACCCATATGTCTAACACTAAGAGACATACTATTCCACGCAACACATAAAGCAACGGCAAAAGCTCTATATTACAAACCCGCCTAACTGGATCAACTTGGAATAATTGATTTATAAGATGAAGAAGAAATCGATCTCAAAGTTCTACTCCTATCTGAAGGAACATCTCCCAGACACAGATACCAAAGACACTTTGATTTTACTGATAGAACCCTTTATTTACTTTAATTTATTTTACATTTGATACAGGTTTAACCTTATCGAATCAAATAACAAGAAAACAATGCTGAAAGTCTAAATACAAGTATAAGATTACAACAGATAAAATGGTACACGCGTTTTCTAATGGCGAAATGGCTCGACTACAAAGTGTAAAGGAGTTCCATCCTCAATTTATTCACTGAGATAAGGAAAACAATCGATATCAGAAAAGTTAAACAATATGCCCATTTCGTTATACGTGGTGATACTCTTAGCAGCTCAATTCGTGAATGTCGCACCGAAAACAATCTTAATTTACGATAGCGCAAATCATTTTCCGGCAGCTTAAACAAAACATTATCAATAAGTTCAAGGCCATGAACTGTTACGTAAATATATTTAAACGCTTAAAAAGAAATATCCAAGCACGCCCATTAAACACGTGAAAAAGAGTCATGGGTAAAACCCATTTCTTTGTTATAAGATTCGATCAACTGCCACAAAATTCTGGATTCCTCTTTGGTTACATATGCGTGAGCAGCACTCCAGTTTACTGCTAACTAGTAACTCTAAAAACAAGGATTACTTGAATACGATGTATAAGATACTTGCAATTGGATAACACCTGTCGAGAATCGATTGTTGAAGGACTGTTCTTTTTAATTATCACCTGAGACATTTATAGGTATAGAAGATTTTTCTCGACATTTACAATTTCTCAAATATGTTTATGAAGAGTATTCCGAGAAAATTGTAAGAGGCTGTTAACTTTTTGAAATTGATATCATACGCTAAGGGTTGACTCATGTGGAACCTACTAGTAACTAGATCTCACAACGCAAGTTTTTCACGAAGTGTTAAATAATAAATCATTGGTAAAAAATATTATATATTTCCAGTAACGTAAAGACAACAGTCTAGGTTATTGGCTAAAATTTGATAGTATTCCCTTGAAATTGCATCGTTTTATTCTGTCTTGTTTTTTCTCACGTTGATAAATAGATTTAAAAAAAGTGAAAACGGTGTGAACCCAATGGTTTCAATTAAAGTCACACAAACATACTCATATTTATTTTTCATATGAAACTTTTGCGCTCTTCCCGTACTGTATTCATATCCGTATATCCAACTCCGTTGGCCCATCTCCAGGTACGCCACTGATTATGTGTGTACTTAAGAAATATAAAAGAAAGTTCGACAGCTACTCATTGTGTTAGGATTAATGTTCTCAAGACTGAAATTTGAAAACAGCGTTCTCTCAGTTCTCAAGTTCAAGGTTTTGTTTCGAGTGCTCGTGTGAAACGACCTTTACAAACAAACAAGAGTTCTAGTTCGTTTTTTCGCAACTCGTGCGACAATTCGTTTACTTTACGTCAGTGATATTCAACTTATGGGTCACGGTTCTCCGGGGGCTCGCGAAACTATCGCAAGGGGGCCGTAAATCAAGTTTCAAGTAAAGTAAAAAGTAAGTTTAAATTTCAATGTGGAATGGAATATATCACTTACGAATTAAGTGATTCATTATAATCATCAACATTACATCATATCCTTATTAGCGTAGACAGATTTTCACCTTATTTTCTGGTCTGTATCATTCGCTTCAATACCGTCCATCCACCTTGCAATGCATACTTTTCTATTTTAAAGGCTTTTTAATCTTCCTTATTTCAGAATTTGATAAATTTGGTTATACCAAGGTCTTCCTTAACATCTCGTACAGGACTACATGTTTATATTATTTTTGTAAACATGAAATGTCTCTTCCCCACTTTAATAATAACAGGATAATTTATATAGCGCCGTTTAGAGAGCAGACTCTCTTCAAGGGTGCTCTTATTCAGGATTCAAACCCACTATAATTTAATATTAAAAATTCAAAATCCTAAATATTTATAAGTTGTGTGTAAAGATAGGAAGGTAATGGCTGCGGTCATTCGATTAGAAACTTTGCCGAATCTACATATGTTTATAAAAACATATTTCGTAAGAAAACCGCAGAAAACTTACCAAGGGAAGACGAACTACAATGAAACCTTTGTAGATCTTCCAGTATGTGATAGTAACACACACATTCAGCTTTAGGTGAAGTATTCAATAAATCGATCAATGTATTCAATTTTTTTTTAATTTACCATTTAATAATTTAGCACGAGTGTATTTCTAAAATATGAATTGTGGATTGATTTTGGGATAAATGAATACATTTGTAATATTAATTGACGTATTTCTATTTTGCAGGATGCGTTTATATGAAAAAAGAGTTTTAAATTAATTAAAATGAAACGTTAATTCTAACATGTTTCCCTTACAATTCAAAAATATTCAAGGATTCACTACATTAAAAAGATTGAGAGCAGCCGTCCGATGGAATTGGGTAAATATTTGAAAAAGCCACCGGCAACATGGTAGAGGTCATGATCAGGAAATCTCTTAAAAAAATGTAATAAAGATTTCCGAGGTTTTATTTAATTTTATTATTTAGTTATTTACTTGAATTAATTATCGACACGACTGGTTATCAAAATGTAGTCGTTTATAACTTAAAAAAAATTAAAACATGAGTGCACTAGTTGTTAAATACATTGTTACGATATTCGTATTTATTTATTTAATTAACGACACAACAGTGTCTTTATATACAAATAAACATGGGACAGGTTATACAAGTACTTAAAATTATTGACAAATAATACAACTTTATCTTAAACTAACATGAAGATACAAAAAGCAGTAGAATAAATTACAGTCAACGTTTTAAAATTATTTAATAATCTTTGAGAATTTTGTGGAAATTTTATGGATATATATTGAGATATAGAAAACACATGGCCTCATTAGTGGAACGAGATGCAAGTTGCTTTGCAGAATTAAAAGCTTCGCAGGGTTACTCAACTCCAGAGGCAAAATATTGTCCTTAATATTTGGTTTGTATTACGTTATTTATATTAATAAAGGAGAGCACAAAGTTAGTAGCTATTTCTAAATATTGTTGTAATATTCTGGCGAATACTATATATACTTATAATAAAAATATCTAAATTGTTGCAAAACTCGTTTCCAAGTCTTTGCATATGAATTATAGAGGAGTTGATTTTATAGTTTGTATAACAATTTTCGGTATAAAAGGGATTGAGCTGTCTTGTGGATCTAGTGGGGATACGAAATGAAATACTTGCAAGTAAGTGAGGTGCATCAATCACTGAGTGAATGATTTTGTATAGCAGTACTATATCGGCTGTTTTTTAAAAGAAATCCACTAAATACGAGTACTCAGCTTTTCTATAAAACGATGTTTTAGTATACGACCTCCATGGCCCAGTTCGAACGACCCCTGTCTCCTAACTTAAGACATTCAACCATTTTTTTTTTAAGTTTTATCTTAAGACCTCTTCAATACGTTTATTGTTGTTTGGGAAAGATTGCACATGACAATGAACTCACTAGACTTTGCTGTATTAAACAAGACAAAACAACATTAATCTGATACATTTTATAAAAGATTACATATTTTTCAGTTATATTTCCTATTATATAAACCTTAAAATACTCCAACAAAGCATCGGATAAAGAAATTAACACCCACTCTAATACTTTTATCTCTCAACAAGAGCTAAGACTTTTCCTTCTTAATAATTTTGATTCAGACATTGAAAATAATTGAGATAAAAATATGGCTTAAGATAAAATTTAATGAAAGAAAAGTATAAGCAAAATCATTGAGCGGACAATCAAGTAAAAGCACTGAAAATAATCGATTGTATAATATTTTCACGATAAATTGTTGAATGCAAATAAATACGTTACATTTAAATATTTTTATTCCAAACTGTTACTACGAACAACTTTTAAATTACAGTTTCCACATACCTTTGAACGCGCTTTCCAGCTAATAAATAAATACTTAATATTCGTTTAAAGTACTCGCATTATAAAAATTTCCACCCCCTATTATAAAATTTAAATCATAGTGATTCTACGAATACAGTTTTGACTGAAGTATCAAAGTTTTTTTATATTCTAACTCCCAAGAGACAAACACACTTTTCATTTTCCATCTTCGTTTCTTTGTCACCTAATTGGAATATCACCAGACGTTAATAGTTTCGCATGAAGACTTTGCAGCTAGTCATATCCCATATCGTATCAAAAATGTTCCTAAGCCCATTTTCCTTGGCACTTCATCTCTGCCTCGTGGATCGTCGAGATCAAAGAGTGCTTTTGACAGCATCCATATCTCATTTGTGTAAATTACCATCAGCTATACGCGGTTCGACAAGATGAACTTGGAAGTGTTACTCCCGTTAGTATTTCAATGTATTTCACTCCCAATTTCACTTTGTTTCCGGAAATAATTGAATCGTTAAGTATCACAGTGCTGATTTCAGCGAAACGCCAAATTCATGTTTTTTGGAACATTTTTAAATTCAGAACGTTTTATTTTAAATAAATTTAATTAATTTTTATTTAATTATCAAAAAATATTCACATTGAATGATTTTTTTATGAGGCATTTATGATATATAAATATTTATTTTAATGTATCGTTATGTGATTTAAAAGGGAATAAATTCAAAATAATTAAAATAAAAAAACACAATAAGTTATGTTCAAAAACTCTTTTATTTAGAATAGTATAATTTGATTCACCCTTCGTCAATATAGAGATGACCTTCGAGACCTAGTTGGTAAGACTTCGTAGCTTGTCTGCGAATCCGAGAGTTATGGGTTCGTTAACCGTTAGTATTTAGTTAATAATGTAATTTTATTGTTACTAAATATAAGTTAATAATATAAATTTTAAAGAAAAACAGGAGAAACACTTTAAACATGACGTGAACTGTATTTTCCAAACAAATATGTGATTATTGTATTTTGTTATATTTTTTAAGAACTGAGAAAGTAATGGTAGGAGATAGATGGATAAATTTAAACTGACGGAAAGATAAAAAGTACGAGAAAAATAGCATATTGCAGAGATGTATGGATCGTCAGTAACAAATTGTGATAATTTTCTGAACAACGGATATTCCAGTGATGACGATGTCTGCGACGAACTTTGGAATTCAGCAGCAATTTGAATATTTCCTCCACAAGTCATTTTTCAGGAACAGAATGGTTAATATATTGAATTGAATGCGTGAGCTTTTTCTTGTGTCCCTAAGAGACAAAATAAAAAGCTCACGCATTCGTGGAAGCCTAGATGTTACATACATCAACAGTAAGATGGAGGAGAGGCGATTGAGATGGTATGGGCATGTTGGACGCAGAGCACCCGATCACATTGTGAACCAGGCCATCTCCATGGATCTTCCTCGAATAACAGCCAGATGAAGACCAAAGAATTCATGGGTGGTGCAAAAAGATAACCTGATGCAGAGGCACGGCCTGGGGGACGTAGTCCGGGACAGAAGAGCATACAACCTGAAGACGGGGAGAGCTGACAGTGAGTTGGGATGGAGCCAGGGAGAAGAAGAATGATTAATATATTAATACGAGTATAATAACAAATTTTTAAGTAAAATATTTGTTTCCCTGCTGTTTTTGTTTTCAATTGATGATTAGTTTTTATTTGCTTTGTATTGTTCTACCTGTTTTATAAACTATGAGTTTTGCATTTGAAATTTGTCATTTGTTTTTTTTTCTGATTACAAAAATTACATTATTTGAAGCATCGAGATCTTTCTTGGATTAAACATTGTGTGTATTGAAAATTAATATGGAAAATATTTTTATTGTATTATAATTTTATTGTATGAAATTCAATCTGTTGGGCTTATTGCCATTTTGAGAATCTCTTTTAGCTAGAAAGGTCTGAAATCAGCATTAAGTAAAAACGAGACTCGAAACCCTCATTAAAAATGTGGGTACCGATGGAAATTGATAGAAAAGCATCTTATCAACCAGGTCACAAAGGTCGCCAATACTATCTAGCAACAGCTGGAATTAATTTAAATGTAACTTTAGATTTATTTTTAAGGTTTCAACTCGCTTAATAAATAAAATATTAACTAAATATAAATTCATATATTTATATTTATTGACAATATTTTTGTTTACAAAGGCAGTGTATGGTTTTACCAATATTTTTTTACGTTTACGCAAGTATTTGAGTTGAAAACAAGTGGTTTTCCTAAACCTTTACCTACAGTTTACTTTATGCCATACATTTACCCATATTCACACTTGACACGACGTTAGTTCCCCATTTTCCATATTGTAAAATATATTGATGAATATTCTCATTTGTATTATTTACTTGTTCATTGTATATTCATGTTAATACGGTCGGCGTACGCCTTGTGTACATTTACATAACGAATATACAAATTGGCATATTATAGCTTTGCATATATATTGGGTTTAGGCAGAGTGGCATCGAATGGGGGAAATCAATTAAGTTAATTTTGAAAAAAAAAAAATACGAAAGTTGTGAACGTTTTGAGAAACAGCCCATGGACGATCTACATGCTCCTCACAAAAATTTTATGAAACCATCCCGAATATCATGTAAGTGATCAAATTCTCGATGGAAAGGTTATGAATGTAGATACATATTCCTCGGATCATCGGTTAGACACTACATAGGAGAAAATCGTTGTTTAAGCATTATTTACGACGTACTATATTTTGAGCTAAAAAGCAATGGAACACCTGATATCACTTACTACTTGACCTTTTAGTGAGTGTATATTGTTCATAACTTTCACCATCAGGTAGAAGATATGATAGTCTACATCTAATTTTTGTATTAATCTGACTACAGGGGGACGCTCAAATAATGTTTTCTTCTACTATTTTATCAAAAGAAGCCCAATTACCCGTCTTATATCTTTGAAATGCCTCTTTTGTAGAATGTACATCCATTAGGCCTCATTTATGTGACCATCAACGTATAAACGTAACATTGTTTTACCTAATTAAATTAAATATAAAATTTTACCAAATTTTCTGGCATCCTTATTTGTAGCTTCTGTAGCACACACTACAATAATCTAGAAATTTTAATATTCGCTTCTGCACATCCCTTGATTGATTTGATTTATTTCGAACTTCTCACGTTTTAATATGGTCACTCATTATATTTTCCAGGGTGTAAGTATATAAAAAACGTAGTACAAAAATAAGATTAAAAAAAACATTGTGATTTGTTTTATCAATCACTGTTTATTCCACTTTTTGTAACGGTATAACCCTACCGGTTTCAAGGCTATCACCTCATCATCAAGGAAGCACAAACAAGATTAAAATATAAAAATGAAATATTATATAAAAAACAACGGTCAGGAACTAGCAGGACTCCGATGATGCTAAACAATGTAAACAATGCTATCTGTGGAACGAGCTCATTATAAATACTATGAGCGAGATGAATTGAAGCGGAGTAATATAGCCGTTTCGGTCATCGCTCGGTAGTGATATTATTATTTAAATAAAAATCTTCCCTAATAGTCGAACCAAAACAGTAACTTTTATCGTATTACAATATCGTTTAAATGTGAGAGTTACAATTCAAAGTAAAAACTAAAAAAACATATTGGAATTCACTTGAGATACGAAGTACTCGTATAGCTAAGGGAAAAGAAGAAAGAAGAAAAAACATTTTTGTTCATTGCGATACAATATAGTATGATACAATACGGCACGATACAATACAATGCAATATACTGTTGCAAAATGTTTAAAAATATATTACGTGGCCGTAATTATATGTAAAACTGGCATTAAAAACTAAGAATTAATCTTTCATCCAATAAATACTTAGTTTATGAGAATTTTAAGTATTTTTCAATTTTAAATTATTTTTATTGTATTTTCTTCATAAGAAGCACCAAGACTGCTAATTATATGAAATAATGTTAGGCATTTTTTTTTCAGTATGAACAACAATTGGTTTTACGTTTTAACATTAACAAATTTCGAAAACCGGATCTGAACATACGTCTACCGATTTATTTTTGCGGCATTGTGTTAACAAGGAAATATCTAGCACTTATATATTTTCCGAAAATATTGGGAACGAGGAATTTTACATAAAAATCCATTTATATTTTTCCGTGAATTAACACAAAGAATGAGCTCAATATGGCGTTTCAACAGGTACCGGATTAACATAAAAATGTTTCGCATGCCACAAGATTTGCGGTTTAAAAATATAGTATTTATTAAGAACACTGTGGATATGAGTCGACTCTCTCTGGTAACAGGCATTTAACAAATAAACACGGTTATACAGGTTACCTCTTAACAAAACCCATTATGGATGACCTGCGTGGCTTAGTTCTAAGACAACTAACTTTTTATCCAAAGGTTGCGGGACAATTCCCAACGGAAACCCAGTAAACATCTTTCTAGTTGGTTGGAAGAGATTGCCACATGGCAATACTCTCATAAGGTTGTGCTGTATTAAAAAAATGTTATAAATAATTCGCTCGGGCGCTACTATAACTGCCAGACGTAATTTGTTTAATAGAGCATCCTTGAGGAGTGTTTGCTCTCTAAATGGCGCTATACAAAATTGTCCTGTGAATGGTTGAATAGGTTGAATTGTAGGGGGATCTCTCTTGTCTTCTACAGAATACATTTGTAGGGGGATCTCTCTTGTCTTATACACAATACATTTGTAGGGTGATCTGTCTTGTCTTCTACAGAATACATTTGGCATAATTAAGATTTGGCGGTCCTGACACGGAAATGAATGTTAATTGAAATCAAGGTGTGCAAAATTCTTACATATAAGTTAAAAAACATACACGTAGATTAATTCATCTTTGTTTCAGAATTTATGGAATTCTGATTATTTTTAATATATTTTTATTTTATCCCCAACAATTTGAAACAAGGATACTCATATTATGGATTTTATACTTATCACGATTACATCTTAGAAAAACTTTATTATGAATCAATAAATTTGTAATACAATGATACATCCCGGACACAACAAACTATTCCTTTCCCATTAATCAAGTTAATTACTTAATGTCTCCATGTTATTGATTATTATTAAGTCACTTTATACTGTATTGTGTGAATTTGGAATTGGAGATGGTTTACTAATGGGTTTAATCAAACAAGTTAATTTGTTAGGAAATTACAAACAGTAATATTTTGTAAAATCAATCTTACGGTGTTTTAATATTTAACGCATTTTGTGTTTTGAGGAAATTTTTCAATTATAAAAAAATATCTGAAATTAACCGCAAGAATGTTTTTTGTTTTATTTAACACTTTTTCAGGTAAATATTGTACATCCAGTAAATTTATTGATTTAAGTAATTTCTTAATACATGTTTACATACATACATATCATTACGCCAAGTCCATTATGGGAAAACAGAGAGTGACAGATTTCCACACCTTTCTAGCCATACACAATCTGACCTTTTCACATTCATATGATACATATCGTCTTACATCCTCTCATATTTGTTGTACTTCTTACTTTTTCCCCAGTTGAAATTTCTCCAACTACCTCATTTTACTCTCTCCTCGGTCTACTCCTTTGATATCCAATAATTTTCTACATATGTATTATTTTCATGTTTCGCAATTCATAGCCTTAATGTGGCCAAATCATCTCAAAAGGCCTTTCTAAATTCTACAAATTCCATCTCTAACAAACCTTTATTTTTATCCAATCATTTCAACCAGCTTATTTTTCATAATTACAAAGAAAACGATATTAGGAGTCTTGAAAGAGTAATAATGAGAAAACTATTGTTGAACTAAATGCATGTAAAATTTCAAAACAAATAAGTTATTGAGGAAAAAAAAAGAATGAACGGTGTGAGAATATATATTTATGTGAAAGAGATGAAGGAAGTATATCCTGATTGTAGTACGGCCCTCAGTCCTAAATACCTATCTCAACAGAGAAATGGCGTGATAGTTTCAGTATTTTTAATTAAACCTTGATATTGGCATTTTCCACATATTTTTTTAAAGTAAAACGTATTGAACTTTCTTAGTAAAGGGTGTTAGTTGTTTCGACACAAACTTATTTATTTTACATTGTATTTTTTTGAGCTTACTATTTAATTAGGTTTGGCCCAGGTATAGCCAAACTTTTATCTAAGTGGGCCATGTTCTCCCTGATAAAGAACAAAAAAATACTATACTTCAATAAAATGATTGATATATGTATAAAAAATCAATATTTAAACTGCTAATTATAATTACATAAATCAATAAAATTTTGTTATTCATCATTGGGGAGCACAAACAAGTCTTGTTTGTGCTCCCTAGACCCCACAATGTTAATACCTTAACTATAAATAACAATTACAATTCATTTAAAAATAAGTAATATGTCAAGCTGTATGCTAATTGTTGGTATCCTTAATATTATTTACATGACGTAACAGAGATATTTATAATGTAAAAATGAAATAAACTATAAACAAATATCTAACATGAATGACTGTCTGATTTTTGAATAGAATCTAAATAATTCATACAAACGGTGCAATAAAATCTTTATTTTTAATATTGCTGTCAAAGTAAAAATTACAAATATGATAACTTGTCTTTAAATTAAATGTATTGGAAGCTGTTTCTCAGGTCCGTGACGTCGGAGTTACATTTGATGAGATGCTGAGCGTTGTTCTGCATACAGATAAATACCATAAACAGCATTCTCTAGACTGGTTATTTTTAAGTTTCGGTAATGACTTTTCTAAGTTAGAATTATTTACAAAAAAAAATATGAAAAGGGGTTGACAATGGTAAAATGCTTTAAATGTATCGAAACGTATTGATGTTAATATATGAGTAGTTTATGCCATATGATATCACGCTGTATGCCTATACGGGCCACAAAAATGGAACCCACCCGAATTTCACTCAAGGGTCGTAAGTTGGTTTCATCGTTAATCGTAAGTCGTAAGCCATATAAAATTAAATTAAAATAAAAAGTGCATATTCTCTTGACGTGTAATTATAACGTTAATGTGCTGAATTATATGCAAAAGGTCGGCATTTTCGAGAGTATTCGAAAAAGAACAAAATTTTTTGCGGGTTTATGTCATATGATACCACGCTGTATATGTTGGCCACAAAAATGGAACCCGCCCGGATTTGACCCAAGGGTTGTCGGTTGGCTTCATCCTTGATCGTACATAGGTCGTAAGGCATATAAAATAAAAAAGTATGTATTCTCTTGATATATAATTATAAGGAGCTTGATCATATAGTTAATGTGCTGAATTTTATGCAAAAAGTCGGCATTTTCAAGAACATTTGAAAAAGAACAGTTTTTGCGGGTATATATAATCTGAAATCATCAGTACATATATTTTTTATTAAATAATTTAAAATTTACTACAATTCAATTATATTCTGGTTCTTCGCGTCCTCCCATCCTCCTTAAAGTAATAAAAATATGTCCTTAAAATATATTATTTGAATCGTGACGAAAATTTGGCAGAGGATTTCACTTTTCGGAAGAAAATCCTTGAGGGAAACGATAAGAAAATTTTGTTGAACCCACACTTTAAGTGCCTATATTTTATTTCGGGATCGCATAATAAATGGAATATATTACATGAAAAGTAAAATCTCAGGTTTCGTGAGAAGAAGGGCTTATCCTCATTATTTTGTTATGTTATTCATTTTAAGGAGTACTAAATATTGATTTCTCTTATTATTATTTTTATTCGAAACATTTCATGATTTTGTATGATTCAATTTTAACAACTCTTTGATACATCATCACTACTAATACGCTTCGTACCTATTAGGGTATGCAAAGAAAACAGGTATCCACTTCATGAATTCCTGACACGCATTTATTGTCTCTACATCTACATACATCTCCTCATGCATACTATATAATAAAAATATTTTAGTCTTTGCTCTTTCAGAAATTGATTGATTGGGTCGTTTCACGTATTTATATGCTTTTTTAGACTTTCTGTTCCTTCTTAAGTCATCATATCAATTTATTTTATAAATCTTTTTCCTATTAATTCTTTCTACGAGGTCAAATATCTCAATTTTCTTTTTTTTCTTCTTAAGCACTGCATCTTCCTTCAAAACACGTTCTTTCATTACTTATTCATTATTTCATCATCATCATCATCATCAGCCTGTATCTATCCACTGCAGGATGTAGGCCTCTCCAAGTTGTCTCCATAAAATCCTGTCCTTTGCACATTGCTGCCACATAATACCTGCATGCTTACGTATTTCGTCCACCCAGCGCGCCTTAGGTCTTCTTACAGGCCTTTTTATACCTATTGGGTACCACTGGATTACTTCATACGTCCAACGATGGTCTGTTGCTCGGGTGATATGTCCAGCCCACTTCAGAGTCTTTTTGCAACCTCTATAACATCTTCAACCATTGTTTGGGTAAATATTCATTATTTATTCTATCAAATATTGTTTTTGCACAAATTCTACTTGACGCTCTCATTCCTACTGAATTTATCTTGCTTTAATGATATTTTTTGCTGCGTCTTATTTTTGCTTGCGAATTCTGATGTTTAGACCAAGACTCCATTATAAGCAGCCAGCTTTGCTTCTCATGAAAAGCGGTTGATAAACATATTGTAAAACCCACCTTTCGCTCTGTGGCCTGTTGCTATTGTTCTTTTAATATCGCACTTTACCCGGCAATCCTAAATATGGTTCCAATAAAGTTATTATTCTTAGAATTTTATTCCTCTGATATTTTTTAAGAGTATAAACGTTTGATAAGCAGTACTTTAGTTGTAAAAATGAAAAGTTTAGTTAGAAAATAAAATAACAGTATTGTCACTTGAGGCATGCAAATCCCGCGCAGATTTGGAAGGTATAAGCCTAATGGGTTCACCCCTGAACCCTCCTCACTCCTGGTGGAAAAATAAAGTGTAGCTGGGTAAAAGCAAAGTTCAAAGAAATCGTCTATATCACCCGTTACCGTTTTACCTTGAAACTGGCAAAATTCGTTTTTTTTGCTGTGAATTTCGTTTTTTCTCGCAATTTTATTGAAATATTTAATGCCTCAATTGCATATCGGAAAATACTTATAAATGGGAAAACGTTTGTTCTTTGCATTAAAACAGTATTTTTTTAATTTTATGTGCGCATAAAAAGGATGATGCTAATGTGCTGAGTAAAAAATACTTCAATCAGCGAGTCACATAAAATATTTCATATTATGTGCAGTTAAGTTATTAACATTGTGCAGGTTTAAAGGCATTGTAATTTGTTTTATCAAACACTGTTTATTCCACTTTATATAACGGTATAGCCCTACTGGTTTCAAGGTTTTCACCTCATCATCAGGGGAGCACAAACAAGACTGAATTCTGTTCGAACTGGTATCGACATACACACTTCTAACGGTAAACATTTAGTTCTATAGATAAAAAAATGATCATTTTAAGTACAAAATGGATTAAGGAAGTGATGACACTTTCATTCAAAGAAATTAATACATTCAGCCAAAAAAATACATAATAAAATATTTAATAAGAAATAACTTTATTTTTCCACTAATTACATTAATCAGCGCGATGCGATACGGTTTGTCTTCTGGAATGTTTCCGGATAAATGGGGGGATGATTCTGGTTAATCACAAGACCAATACTTTGGTTCAACAGATATTTCATCGAATACGTGTGAGTTTTTTTGCACTCTTTGGTTATTTATTACTCTTTTATTTTGGCTTGTGGTTTTGTGTTCTCTAATGTGTATAATCCACTGCCTTGTAAAGCTTTCGTGAAGTATATAAATATTAAAATCTATTTTGCTCGAAAAATTCCTATTTGATATACAAAGTTTATATTATTGTATTCTAGTGGCAATATTTCTTTGGGTTTTTCTATTTTTTAGGTGGAAGTACGTATCACAATAATTAATGCAATAAGTGAAATATAATAGATTTTTAAAATAAATATGTAGTTTCTAATAGTAAAAGCTGAAAATTTTGATGAAAAATTTATACTTGCAAGAACTACAGAACACAAAATTAAACAACCATTCATAAACTTACGAGTACAACTTACGAGTACATGAGAAGTCATTAACGACATTTTTGAAACTAAAATCGATTCAGTGATCAATTTTTCTTCTGAAAGCTTCTTTTATTAATATTTCGATGTATGACGACCTAAGCGATCTATTTGGTAAAACTTTTGTATTCACCCATGAGTTCCGAGACTTCTTTCCCATAGGTCCTAAAAAGGGGC
>CATKWJ010000491.1:0-19063 GCA_949825065.1 Odontocerum albicorne | reverse complement strand
CTTCATCTTACTCAACACATCAGCTTTATTTTCACATTCATCCCTAATCATTTTATTCCGCATTCTGTCCATATATTGTCACCCTATGTATTATACTAAGTTCACGCATTTCTATAGCAGTTATTCGGCTATTTTCAGTATATTATCATCCACATCTCCCTCATATACCATATATTGTCACCCTATCTATGTATTATACTAAGTTCACGCATTTCTAGTAGCAGTTATTCGGCTATTTTCAGTATATTATCTTCCACATCTCCCTCATATACCATATATTGTCACCCTATCTATGTATTATACTAAGTTCACGCATTTCTATAGCAGTTATTCGGCTATTTTCAGTATTTTGTCATCCACATCTCCCTCTTATACAAACTGATATGTGTACGACAAAACAGCCAGTGTCAATCCAAATAAAAGAGCTATGGACGTATTTTTTTTCGAACCTGTATCACATTGTTGTTACCTGCTTAGCTCTTTGATGCAATTACGTAATATGACAAAATTTATGCTACTAGAGATTAAAGATCAATGAAAACCACGTTGAAATCAGTTAAATGGTTCTTAAATATCGTGAATACAAACTTAAGTCAAACTCTGCCTCTTTATATTATAATATAAAATAAAATAAAACTTAAATATAATAATTTGGTTTCTCTCAGATCAGCAATCGTAAGTTGAGATAAGTTCCTAAACTTAGAATATATGAACAACGCAGTACATACATATGCAAATTCAAGCATCTCCAAACATAAACACAAACATGGTCTATTTCATATGTTATATAATGTATACATTTCATAAGGTACTACTCGTACATGAATCCGGCCCCTAAATGTTAGAAAATATTATAATCTACATAAAATGGGTAAATTACCACTTTAATATTACAAACTAACAGAATCATAATCACGTATGTTGTAATTATTGCTTATCGAACTAGAATGACGAAAGTTTGAAGTTCATAACTAAATTAAAACAGATTTACATTTTGAAATCAGCATAAGACATTTAACTTAATGAAGATTATTTTATGCAAACCCCGGACAAAAAAGTTGTTTAAAAAAGACTGTGTTATTCAATAACAAGTTGTGTGTTAATTTGTTATTAAATATTATTATTGAATATTATTAGTATATACAGTTAAAATTCCACAAGATCTTAAAGCTTTTGATACATAAGAAATGAATAAATTGTAACGCGATAAATACAAAGAAGAATATTTTATTTCAAATATTCTACGTGATTTTAAAGATTGTATCTAAGACAATATTTGTTTCGGCCGTCAGAATCCTATTAGCTGCTCTGAATTTTCTTAAAAAGAAAATCCCATTAAAGCGATTCCTTCTTGATGTTATTTCACAACCGCCATCACTGGGAGCAATCACTGTCAAATCGTCTTCACTTCTCTCTTCTCCTTTTATTTCTGTCTACTTGTATCAAAGACTCAAGTGAAATATTTCATTTTAGCAGCTTAAATGAAGTCGATAGCAAAAATCGTGACTGGGTTAAGCAACAAACGCCCAGAGAATTGAAGAAGATATTTTCCTGTAAAATATTAGCAGGTCGTGGCAATTTTACACAATTTTGAGGTTACTCAACCAAAATTCTTGTTACAAGAAAAACAAATCTGAAAAATTACAAGCAGGAGAAATATGAAACTGTCTTAAACCACTTTACCATTTTAAGACAAAGATCAATATCTGCATATGTCAAAATGTCTAGATATATCATCTAAGCGCAGTACAAGGACCGTATTGTATTGTTTTATACTTTTGTTAAAATTCAGTATAACCAGATGAATTTATTATCATGAATATTATGGCTGTATATACAGGCGGCCAGAAATATATTATGTTTAGTGAAAACCAGGCTAGAAACTTTCTATTATGAAACTGATATCAAGTATCTTATTGTATTGTTTTCCATTTCTTTATATACAGTATAACCAGACGGATTTATAATCATGTGATGGTCAGAAGTATATTGTGTTTAGTGAAAACCAGGCAAGAAACTTTTCATTATGGAACTGATATCAAGAATCTTATTGTATTGTGTTGCATTTATTTGTTTTATTGGATTTGTTTAATTCAGAGATAATATCATATTCCTGAAATAGTGAGAGCATACTGTAAACCGAGCTTTTATATGGTATATGTAGGGATATATATATTTATTTGTCTATATCTTTTATATTTTCCCCCCCTTATTATAGAATGAATTCCTTTTGAGTCACCGGTTACAAACGAATATACTTTCAAAAGTGTCTCATTTATTAAGTAATAACGCAAAGACTCTTAAAGTAGCACTCTTAAAAAGATTTAAATTACGAAAAAGCGCTAAATAAATAAATAAATATCTTTGGAATGAGCCACATGTTTCTACGTAAATAACTCACAAAAAATATTTTAGTAAAACATCTTAATACATGCATGTTATACTTTCATTGTACATAGTACAACCTGGCAGAATTATTACTATGTGACAATCACTTCCAACTAATCAGAAAGTTGTTAAAGAAGACTTAAGTGAACCTGGGTGAAATCCTTAGTTAATAATCAAATTGAAAATATTGTGATATATTCATAGTTAAATTTCAAGACAACACAAGCATAAAATAATGTCGGTCATTCGACTCAAATTTAAATAATGAACACAATTATACTCGTATTTCACGTTTGCTAAATTCTATCAAATTAACGTTCCAAGTTCACATTCAGTATAGTAAAATACTAAAAATATTTTGTCAAAAATCAAAAACTTTCGTTTGAAATCGAAGAAAAACAACAATCCTTACTACCATAAATACACATTTCTACCATAAATATTTACCCTCGCTATCAAAATCAACATCAAGATATTTTATTGTGTTTTAGCAAAGAATGAATATATTTACTGAATTTTAAATGAGATGTTATTATAGCACGACCTATTTATTGTAAAACTTCTATCACTTTCCATTTATTTAGAAAAATTATGACTAGAAATTGCAGAAATCAAACGAAATTGGACTGCGTAAATTTTTGTGCCTAGTGAAACTGTATTTTTCTGTATGCAAATTTAATCCGACTTCATCCTGAAATACCATGCAATTTCTTCTGCTAGACGCAACTCCGCTACGAAAAGAGCCTCTTTTAGGGAGGGATTTGCATAACTGTTAATATAACACTTCCTCAAATTCCCGTTTGAAAACTTTTTCAAAAGTGAGTGCCATTAAGATTTGGGAAAAGTTTTTATACGAGTATCAAAAACTTATTTAATAAGCTGAAAATGAGGATGTCTCGGAAAACTACGGTTGTTGAAATAATTTTACAGTGTCGAAAAAAAATTGAGAAAATTTTTTAAGCTCCAAAAAGCTTTATAATGATGCCAAAAAATCTACTCACCGTCCAATATATTCTACAAATGCTTTCGTAAGTTTTTAAGCTTCTTATTTTTCCTACACATATATACCATCATGCCATTTCCCTGTTGGGATAGGCAGAAAAGACAGAACGCCATACTTTCCTCACTTGACACACATCCTTCTACATCCATACACCTTCTCATACAACATATATGATTTGTCTGACTTTCTTCTTTTCTTTCTTTCAAAATATCATTCACTTGATCCAACCATACTTTCTTGGTCTTCTTTTCCACGCCTTTCACTCGCATTTGCACTATATAATTATTTTATTTGCCTGTCTTAATTTTTTTTCTATATGCACAAACCACTTCAGAGTGCCTTAAGTTCACATTCATCCCATATCACTTCATTCCGTAATCTGTCATACATTGTCGCTCCATGTATCATTATCAATGCATGCATCTATACAGCATTTATTCGGCTCTTCTCAGTCTTTTTCAACCATTGAAATATTTAAAAAATATTTTTTAATCTTTAACTTTTTTTCTTAAGTAAATTTTTGAGAATTTCTTTTTTTATTCTATGGGCCTTGAATGATAATAGAATGATCTAAAAGTGTTGAAATAAAATATTTTTAATTGAATAATTTTTGTTGACAACGCGTAGAAAAATTATTTATTATTATGATTGATATATCTGCGTTTAATCATAAAGAGCGTGATGTTTAATTTTGAATATTTTTAGGGTCGTAATTTTTTTATATAAAAATTTTATTTTTCGTTTCATTACATCTTCATATATTGAGAAGATATGAAAATGATTTACATCAAATCTGTATTCTATGTAGGTGTATTATACTGATTGCGAACATATGTGTGAAAATAAATTAAATAACCAAGTAAGGGTGAGTTAATAAATCCTCATGATAATAATATATATTATTTTTAACATATATCAGAGAAACTTCGAAAATCATCTTCAATTTTATTTCTACGCTTACATGAAATGTGTATTTTTTCATTATGTCAAAATGTTTAAAATAAACAGAAACGTATAAGGAATTATTTGTGAAGTATCCTAAAATTAACACCTCTGAAAATGTATTATTCTTATCCAAATTAACCTACTCAACGAAAAAAACACCACAAGAAACTTCGTCAATTTCGAAATAGTATAAATGATAGGAAGTTTTTGCAGAAAATTGTTGTACGTTGATGAGCTTTTTGTTTCTCTTATCCTAAAGTCATTCCTCTACAAAAAAAATATGCTTGCATTTTTTTAATATTTTGTTTTGGTGATCATCAGAAATTGTTTCCAAAACCCCAGGTAAAAGTTAAGTATTCTACCGCTTGATTCCGGAGGTCGTCTTAATTTTCAGTTTCATCCATAAAATATTATGGCAATCGTTAAGAAAACAGCAATTTGGCTCCTTTTGAAAGTTCATATGGTTATTGCTGATGAATGTAGAATTTGCATCTAAGATGTTGCCTCAGCAACACATATTACCGAACTTAATACCATCCATTAGTTGATTATGCATAATTTTAGTTAAGAAAGTGGATCCAGCTTAGCAAGGATAAGCTTACATCACAGTCGGAAGGTCAAAGACCGTCATAATTAACAAAATAATGAGAGCATTACATCATACCACGGTCGAGATCAACATTGACGGTATCACCAGATAAGAAGATTCAATGGATCGAAAGTAGGGCATAAGTGTTAATCAATTAGGGTTAATAATTAGATCAACTATTTTGTCTTAACAAAATATAACTTTGCTTATATCTGAATATTTTGTGCTTAAACCCATATCATGCGTGATTTATTAAATTTCATACTTCGAACTAATACCATATACTATACCTGATCCTGTTTTATAGATAATAAATTAGAAATATTCCGTGGATTTAAGTGACAAATTTCTACCCCAAAAGTACGATGATAACTTTTTTTTTTTAAATAATTCCTCCTAACTATGTTATATCTAGCTTCTGCTATAATTAAAACAAGTCGAGCAGTTATAGAAAGATCGGTTGAAAGATTTCGGTCTGTTTACCCTATTGGGGTTGATTATCCTATTCATCTCTAGGATGGCGAATCTTATCATTACATTTCGTAGCATAAATATAAACTTGTAGACAACCAAGCAAACAATGAACTTGTACAATATATAGTATGTTAAAGGGAGTCCCGTGCCTCAATGTCAAGGCGGTATCGAGGAAAAGGCCAGCTTATGGTGGTTCAGAATAAAAAAAATATCTAGTTTATATGCTGTGACTACAAATTGCCATATTTTATGATTTTAATGGTTGTATCGCAATCCTAGAGAATGCTGCTATTAGTCGGAGTCCGATATAAAACAAAAGAAACCTGCTCGTTCGAAAAAAAAAGGTTTTTGTCCGGTCATAAAAATAAATATTTTTTTTCAGCTAACTTTAACTCATCATACTGTAAAAATAATTTACTACGCTAACCCTTGCAGATAACTGATAAAAAATATTAATTTTTGATGGTCGGACAAAAACAATTTTTTTTCGAACATGCAGGTTTTTTTTTGTTTTATATTGGACTTCGACTGGGTTATGGTTCGAATGGCTTCGCAGGGTTATCTAGGATTGCGATACAACCATTAAAATCATAAAATATGGCATTTTGTAGTCACAGCGTATAAACATTTGGCGCAGGGTAGCCACTTTTACAATTTTCAAAGAAATGCCCATAGCTCGAAAAGTATAAGGCTTTTGCAAGAATTTTTTTAAACTCTGAACCGTCATAAGCTGGCCTTTTTCTCTATACCGGCTTGACGTTGAGGTACGGGACACCCTGTTTATGAAATGAAAAATCAACAATTTTAGTTAAAAGTTATACAACTTTAAGCGAGAGATAACAATCCTTATATTTAAAAATAACAGATTGTATCGAATAATTTTAACAAAAAAAATGTTTTTGTATTAATTTTCATAATGCTCGATGAGACTCGATAGCAAAGTGTAACAGTATACAAAAAGGATGTTAAATTTTCGTCCATACAGAATCGACGCTTAGGAATATTATTACCTCATTTGCATATAAAGTACATTTCTTGCTTATATTTTACAGAGAAAATTTAAAATATCATTTTTATTTAACAGGCCTTCTTACGATAATAGATACAAAGCCTGACGCAGCCTATAAATAAAAAAATATCTGCTTGATCCTCTCAAAGCTTCATTTATCATTTGAAAAGATTTAACCCTCGGTAAGCACCCGCCTTCAAATAAGAATTAAATACATAATCCAATTTTGGATTCTATTTCCCCTGCCCTCATTATATTTGATAAAAGAAATAACCGCATTTAAAAAACACCGATTTGTTTGAAGTCCACACATGCCAAGGTTTTTTTTATTTACAAGAATACTTCTATGTAAAGGGCAGGAGAGTGTTGATATATTGATTGTAAATATAAAAATAATTAAATTTAGATTCAAATAAATTTTACATTATTTTAAATTGTCTGAAACATATATACTCGAACCAGACAGTATCAAATTCTGCTAAGAGAACAGTCCACAACAGTAGTTTAGTACCAAAGTTAACGTATAGGTAGGTAAAAAGACTGAAAACAGTCGAATAAATGCTGTAGAAATACGTGCACTGAGAATAATACGTGGAGAAGGGGGGGGGGGGGGTGTATTACAGAATATGGAATGAAATTATTAGGGATGAATGTGAACTTAAGAAAAACGTGTTGAGTTAGGGAAAAAGAGCACTCTGAGATGGTTTGGGCATGAAGACAGAATGAATGAAGAAAGACAAAACAAATATAAAGTGAAAATGGGAGTGGAAAAGAAAGACCAAAGATAGTATCGTTGAATCAAGTGAATGATATTTTGAAAGAAGGATAAGTAAGAAGTAAGAGAAAATGTGGGAGCTGTATAAGAGTGTATAAAGTTTGAAGAGGCGAAAGATGAGTGTCGAGATAAGAAAGTCTGGTGCTTTGTCCTGTATACCTACCCAAACAGAGAAGCAACATGATGGTATATATTTGTGTATGTTATTTAAATTAGGGGTCGGTAGAAATTTTACCAGGTGCCAAGGGTTTCCACCAGTGAAAAGCTTTGGAACCGCTTCCTTTGATTATTGCGAATATTTTTTCTTTCTCTGCTTTTCTCTCTATAAAGGCAGAAAGATATTCCAAATTTAATTTGAAAATAATGAAAATGTGATTAATTTTCTCAACATAACGGTACACGCATCGTTGAACAAGCAGACATGTTGAAGTGTATGACTGGATAATACGAATATATATGTCTTCGGCTCCAATAAACAAGCTTTTGATCTCTAGAAGCACTAGAATAGGCACGTTACTCACAGTTTTCCACCAAACTACTGACTAGAGGCAAGCAGGTTTTGTTTCCAAATGAACTATCAAATCAGACTGGTATGTTATTTTTTCAAGTTTTGGGTACCATCATGAATAGAACAACAAACCCTCGGATGAATAACAAATATTTTCAAAACTAGGCCACGGAATTCACCATCAAATATAAAGAAAAATAAAATTGATATTGTAGGAGTTTCCGTAGAAATTGGAACAATATATCAAATGCCTTCTTGAACTAAGGATAGCACGTACAGTTGCTATATATTATATTCTAAAGTTTCGATAGCAAAAATACGACAATATTTTTCCTAAAAACAAGAAATACAATTCCATAAATATTATTTTTCAATATTCTTATTATGCATATTGCCGTCTTATCGATTTAAATAAAGAGATATTTATTGTATAGTTCATTTATCATATAAATATGATAAATGGTCAATGATCGGATATTTTTTATCTATTTGTACATATATAAATTGCGGACGCTCTTTTCAATTAGACGAGGACTCCTTTGCGTACCGACATACTACGAGCCTCATTTTAGATTTCTTGAAAGTTAATTTCACTGAAAAATTAAATGTGCATCATCCTTTTAACGTAAAGGAGAGAATTTCAAAATGATAACATTACTCAGAATATCCTTTTATCCTAGTTTTGCCTTGTTTTCCTTCGAATCCGTTTCCTCTAGTTCTACAATTTTTGTTAATGTATTAATTTTTTGTTTTTTTTTAAGTTGAATTTAAACTTATTGTTTTTTTTCTTTTTTGGAAAATCTTATAGATATAACAATCAAATGTATCCAAGGTGAGCGAATAAATCATAAAAAACTGTTGTACAGCAATAAGTCTGCCACATGTACCATGTACAGGCTGCGGCAAAAGTCCTTTATTATTGTAAAAAAATCCTTTGAGACTTATTTTTTTATATTTAACTTATAAACGAAATGTTATGAATAAAAAAAAATTTTAAATAGTAGTTTACATTTTATATTTTTTACATTAAGCACAAAAAACGATGAGGTAAATGTGAGATATTATGTTGAACGCAGAAGTACGCTCGTTTCGTGTTTTTTTTTTCATTGCCTTTCTTAGTGTTTTCTGTGATATTAAGTGATTTCCGATCGAATATTATTAACAACTACTGTAATGCCACAAATTTTTAAGTAGTTTAAATCGAAAATTCCAACGGAAATTGCTTTGACATTATAAAAAACACAAAGAAAGATAATGGGAAACTCCATGAAAAAAGCGTACTCCTGCGTACAACATAATGCCTCACATTTACCTGGTATAATTTTTGCCACGTAATGTGAAAAAGTACTGAAGAACAGACTGTTATTTTCACTTTTTTTTTTAAATTTCTTACATTTTTTTCTTAAGTTTTATTTAAAGTAAATCTTAAAGAGATTTTATTTAAATAATAAAGGGACTTTTTCCATATCCTGCATAATCATGAGCACAAAAAAGGAAAAACAACAATATAAATGGTTAGACTTGAAAAAATTTAAACAAATAATGTTTACATATTTGTAGGCTTAGTACATCCGATGAGATAACTTAAGTTTAAGTGGAAAATTGTAGCATAAAAGTGCTCATTGAATCAATTTATTTACATTTGGCCGAATTCAAATTCAGAGGAATTACGAAGTTAAAAAATAAATTTAATTCAAAAAGTAATTAAAAAATATATCGACATCCATAGAAATTTTTAGTATTTTTCGTAAGAAATATCGCTTAGTATACATGGTGGAATAAATGTAAGGTAGCTACTGAAGTTAATAAATCATATATTTTGATGGTTTAACGTCTGAAACTGAGAACAATGCAGCCAAAAATTAAAGCCGGGGCGATTAAATAACGCACATCTATAGACGGTGAAATTTTTGAAGTTTAAATTTATACCTAAAATTTATTCAGTAAAACAACTATACACTCGAGAACAATGATTCACTTCACAGGTTGAATGTTAATTTTTCAGCCAGGTTCTTGCATTATTAGGAAATGAAGTTTTACCAGTCTCTCGCTAAAAATATATATTTTCTGTGATACGGTAGGAAAATATACTTCGAAAGAAAAATATTCCGTTGACAGAAGTGCGAGAAGAAACAAATGCATAAATTGTATTTTAATGTTCCGTGGCAACTATGTAGCTTAGTTGATAAGATGCTTGACTTCCGCACGACGGCGTTGAATTCAATTCTCGAAGGTACCCAAAAATTTTGTGAAACTTTTCCGGAGTGGAAAAAGAGTTTGTTGATCACACTCATATGCGCTAAACCTCGAGGAGAAGGAACCGCGAGGAGGAATCGTAAGTTATGTGACTAATTCGGTAGTTTTAAACCTAAAGGCTCGATTAATGGGGTCGAAGTCAGTATTATCTTCGGGACAAATCACCCGCTCAAATATATTGAAGGGTACCATTCAAAAGAAAAAAATATTCACAGGTTTCAAGAATTTCTAGGGAATTCAGAACTCGATTATTATGTTTCTACAAGTTAATTGGATTTCAGAGAAACGCATTTAAAACTGCCACTTCACAAGAAACAAAGTTAAGGGAAAAATAAAGCTTGTTAATACACGTTCTTTGAAAAAACTTTATTGGTCCCTGGGCTTATATTTTTGAACTTTCAACAAATGGAGTGTTAAAGGCTTTCATGCGAAAACACTTAGTGATCGAATTCTGAGATATTTTAGTACATCGTTTCGATAACGAACATTTAAACTACTCCAAATATTTAAACTACTTAAAACACAACCAATCGAAAAAATTGATTTAGAGCCTACTTGTGAGTAATGTGCCAACTCCAGTGGATCTAAATCCGAAGGCTCGATTATTGGGACCGAAGACAAAATTGTTCCCAGCCATGCCCTTCAATATGTCGGAATGAAAAGTTGAAAAGGTTGAAGAATATTATTACCAATCATACTCGTATTTTTTTTAATAACGAGTTGTTATTATTTGTATTCTTTTTATATTATTTGGAAAATCACTAGGAATTTTTCATTTTGAAGCAGCACCATTTTTATAAATGTCAATAAATAGATACATTAAAAATATATGTTAATATTATAAGACAAAATTATTTATTATGGAGTCTTAATTTGTATGATATAGATTTTTATTTATCTCCGTTTTTTCAAAACAATCTATTTGAAAAAACTCCACCAATAATTTGTAAAAAATTAAACTTTCTGACTTCATCAAAATCAGTTAAATACGTCGAATATTGTTTTACGAAATCGGAGATCCTTCAATATTTAACTATTTCAAGATAAAGATTGCTCAAGATATTTTTTCAATAACGCTACTAAAAAGTTTACATTGGCTCAAGTGTGGTGAACGAAATTATTTAAAAAACTGGCTTTTTCTATTCAAGCCCCTTAAAGGGGTGTTTGCATTATATCTTTCAAATCTGTGTCTCAGAAATTTTCCTTCGGAGAGAAGCAAAACTTTGAGGCCAATTTCGTTTTCATCGAATAAATTGATTGTTCTGAATCAATCCAATAGGGCTACGTATAATGACAAGGTTTTTGTCATTGCTGGTCTCGTGGCGTGAAATGGTGTTCCTTTAAGTGTTAGACTTTTTTGGAGGTATTATCAAAATTTATGATACTCAATTTATGAACATTCCATACATACACTACATTACACATAAAACCGAATGTGTTATCACATTCGGAATATCTACAAAGATTTTTTTGTAGTTCGTCTTCCCATGGTAAGTTTTTTGCGGCTTTCTTACCAAATATGTTTTTCTAAACGTATGCATATACGGTGAAGTACTTAACTTAATGACTGCAGTCACTACCTTCCTATCCTTACATTTATTCATATTTACTTTGTAACATTTTTAATCTGTCAATAATAGTGCGTTCGTATCCCAAGTGAGAAAGGCCATGAGGAGTCTACTCTCTAAACAACCCTTTATAAATTTTCATTTTATTATTATTATTATAAGACGATACTTACTCTAAATACCTTAACCCAAAGTAACTCTTGGCCCTCAAAATCTAAGTGGAAATAATGGAGAGTTCATAATTTAACCTTAACTATGCCTACCAAAGTATAATAAAGACATTCTCTTTAAATATTGTGTACAGTGAAAATTGTCTTCTCATGAACTAGCACTTGTATATATTGTTACAATTCAAATACGTCAGCATTACCCCTTTCAAAAGGTTTAAGTTAGACCATAAGGAAAATTAAGGGGCTAATGATGAGATAAAACATGTTTCTAAAAGCTTCTCAACCCTTTGTCGTGCTGATCCCAACATCGTGAGTGTTTAAATGGAATACTCTTGCTATGTGGGTTAAAATAACTTCAATGTCCACTGTCTATATATAACCTTGAACAGTTTATGTTTGATAGTAGGTTTAACCTTGGGATTGCGTTCTTGTTTACCAGCGAATACTTGAAAACCAAGTTATACGAGCGTCTTTTTATAAATCATTTAAATAGTAGTTTACTTTTTATAGCACAATACAAAGAAAAAGGTCTTCGATATCGAAAGTTTACCCTAAGGGGCCAAAAAATCAATGATGGTCTCTGTTTATGTTTACGTTTTTTTCTAAAGTTTATGGCTTTTCTGTTACCTTTTACTAAGAGATATGAAGGGCTTGTGTACAAATTCAAATATATTTTATATTTTTCTATAAACTTCTAGCACTAGGTTATAAACAAGAAGTTAAGCACAAAAAATAGACTTTCCTACCTCCGGTGTATTTTTTTTATTTCAGATTCTTCAAAAATGTGTTTTTTTTTTAAGTTTTCCACAACTTTAAAATTTCGAAATGGAGATAACTCGTTAAGGGTGATTTTGAAAAATAAATTGGAACATACTTTTTTATGAAGCAATATTTTTAATTGCACGTTTAACTATATTTCCCAACAATGAAATAAGGGATTGTCATTATTATTTTTTTCAATAAACAACCATATCTGAATAAATTCATAATTGAACCACTTCTTCCCAGTGTCATGTCAGGTTCCCCCAACGTTGAATATCACTTGAGAGTAGACATGTTTGTCCCCGGCAGCCCGAAAAAGATCTCCAACGCCCCTTATGCCAGTCCAATCACGTATATTGCGGAGCCAGAAGATTTGCCTCCTGCCAACACCTATTCGGCCTTCTATTTTGCCTTGGATGATCAGGTGCAGTAATTTGTACTTTGCTCCTCTAAGTACATGACCCAAGTAGGACACCTTTCGGATTTTAATATTAGTCAGCAACTCTCTATCAACTTTGGCTCTTTGAAGAACCCTTGTGTTGCTGACCATATCCGTTCAGGGTATCCGTAGCATTCTCCGGTGCATCCACATTTCGAATGCTTCCAGTCAGTTCATACTACTAACTTTGAGGGTCCATGATTCCACTCAATGCAATCACACTGACCAAACGTAGCATTTGACTAACCGTTGTCGAAGTTTCAAGTTTAAATTATCATCGCAGAATACGTTTATCTACTATGACATAAAAATGTATTAATGGTTAATTCGATTTCTCACACTAAAAAAACGATCCCCTCACATGTAGATTCCTGTTCAGAAAAAGAAATGGCATGTGTACTAGAGAATTATTACAGACGCGAAAGAACATTTGAAATTTTATTAGTATTATTATTAGGGTCCTCCGATTTTTTGGACACATTGCTCGTGACCAATAATACGGCTTGGAGAGGTTTGTGGTTACTGCAGACGTGGAAGGACGACGCACAAGAGGAAGAATTCCAATGCTTTGGACAGACCAAGTGAGAAACTTAACTGGACTTCCCTTAATAACTGCCTTTCGAGCTACGGAGTGCGGGGATGGATGGAGAAGAGTCGTCAAAGACTATCGTGGCAGACACCATGCTCAGTCATGAGCTACACAACAGGATGATGAGTTTTATTTAATGTTTAAACATATTATATTATAGTAATATCAAGACTGAAGACTTTTTTTGAAAATTCAGGTTTCAATGGAAATCGGAAAATTATTTTCCTGTTGGAAGACATGTGTCTTACCATATTTGTAACGAAGGAGGTCGTTATATAAAAAAAGTAGCCGTACATAAAGTTTATTTTTAATTACTGCCATAAATTGAAAAAAAGGATTTAAAAGAGGCTTTCAGTGAAACCATCACTAAAAAAATACGTAAGATTGGTTACCAACGGAAATTGAGTCCACCACCCTCGGATGCGTAAGATTGAGTCCACCACCAACGGAAATTGAGTCCACCACCCTCGGATGCGTAAGATTGAGTCCACCACCAACGGAAATTGAGTCCACCACCCTCGGATGTAAATACAGGTGTCTCACCAACTAGACCACATCAATTTCATTTCACATTTTTTTTGTAAATAACTATTTTTTTAAAAAACAAATTAAACAATAATACCCAATTGAGTATTTTTACTCAAACCAGCCATCTTGAGCCTGAATTGTGTTCCCATAAAATCACACTTAATACTTATTACATCCAAAGTAGGATGGTATATCTTTTGTGAGGAAATTCTACGAGTATCAAACACAGAAAACATTTAGATGAAAACAAAAGAAGACACATTCCCTTACAAATGACAAAAACACGTGGACTATTCAATCAAATTAGAATTGCTTTCTTCACAAGAGAAAATTGGATTCCTTTGTTTACATTCATTAAGGTTCGCAATTGATAGCATCTTTTCGACTTCAATTTTTCCCACTATCTTCCAGCGAACAGCCGCCATCTCTGAAATCTTGTTTGTCGTAAAATAACTCGAATCAATTTGTGTAACAACTTTTTACGAATAATATCTTCAGTCTTTGCGAATAACAGTATCTCGAAAACATCGATTCTGGATTTTACTGTTTTTATGAAGAAAAAAAAAGACCTACGGGTACGTGCTCTTTTTGTTGACTAATTGAAATTCCCTAATGACACTGAGATATCTATATTTGAATATGAATTTTGCGATTTCATTTTTTTAAAAGGGATTCTGTTATCCACACAAGCAACCTCCGTGGCCTAGTTGGTAAGACGTCTGTCTTCCAACCCAGGGGTTGCGGTATTATACATACAGTTTTATTCCAATTGCCATTTTTTTAAAAAGGGCTCAAAACTGGTTTTCATTTAAGACTTATTTAACGCACTTTTGGTATGTGGCGAGATATTGGTGTATGTAAATAAATTTGCAAGGGTGTACTGCATACAAACAATAAAAATATAATTTAAAATTTATATAATTTTAATGGAAAAGCAAACCGTTAGGTATAAGTATACAGAAATGCTAAAAACTCTCAATTTTGTTGATATAGAGAACCACTTCTCTAGGACCTGTGACAAAATGGTCTCATTATATAATCACAAATTTCATGTATTTGTCTTCAATACTAAAACACTCGACTGAAATATTCCCATCCTTAGACACACTTTAATCCTAAGCTATTACACACATAATTCTTACCGCATTATAATCTCAACATTCACCATCACGACATATCTCTTGTAGGGTAGGCAGGGAGAACAGATCTCCAAACTCTTTAAACTGCTATAAAATTCATAGCAGTTATTTTTTAACTTATTAGTAACACATTTTTAATTCATTGATTCAACACACCCATAAGTTGTGGGTACGATTTTTGTTGAAACTCAGATATTAAAAAAAAACGATTTCAGCTAGGTTTTCACTTAAGACCACTTTGACATATTTTTTTGCCCACCCACCTCAATATGCTTGTCAGGTTGTACTGTGTAGAACGAAATTGTGATACAATAAGACAATATACGTACATAATTAAATGTTTTTCCCTTCTAAAAACTGGTTCCTTTTTAGAATATTTAACAAAAAAATATTGAGTTATTCCACTACCAATATTAATCCTCGCTACACGTATTTCTACCTCCTATATCAAGCCTCTCTTCGGGCAGAATGATCCCGGTTTGTTATGAAAGCAGTGTTTATATACAAAACTAGTACATGTTTCTATGGACCACCCATATCAAAAGTACGTGTGAGCTTTTAACACAAAGATTTCCATTTAAATCAAGAAATTTAAATATTGTATGTAAACATTTCTTATGGATTAAACAATATTAATACAGAGGGAAAATATTTTAGCGAATTTTTTGCGTTCTAAATATTGGAATGGCACAAAAATGCATAAGCACTGTTATACAAAAATATACGCGTTGTGCATCTAATAATAAAAAACAGAATTTGTAAACCATTCAATAGAGACAAATCATAGTTTCAAAGAAAGGAAGGTTAAAGTTTTGCGTACGTCATAAAAACTAAATAAAATAATGAATTAAGAAACATTAGAGATAAACAAAGCCATAAACAAGAACTTAAAAGTAAGAAATAACCAAAGAATGAGAAAGCATTCACCCCTCTGAAGCATTTATCCTTTGCATTAATACTGTCGAATTCATAAAAAATATTTTTATTAATTTATTCAAATTTAAATATTTCCATCAATAGACCACACACACTTTTGATGTGGGTGGTCCATACTAAAATGACACCAGTCTGATAAATACACACTGCTGACTATAACACTATAATAAACCGGTATCATTCTGCCTGAAGAGAGCCACGGGATAGGAGGAAGATGTGTATGCAGCAAGGATTAATGTAATCGGTGAAATAACGAACTAATTCATTGTAAAATATTATAATATGGAGTTCCACTAAGTTAAATTCGAAACCTTTGAGTAGTTGTTTCCGTTATATTTATAATTCTTGCGTCCTGTCAAAAATTTGTTAAAAAAATTAATTGGTGTAAAATAATTTTAAAATGAAAACAGCTTCGTTTTGTAATTTGAAGAAAATTTTTGGCCTAAGATATGAGACAAACAGTAGTTAAATAATCCTTTAGATTAAATTGTTCTCGTATTATATCGTATAATACTTTATCGTTCTCGTTACGATATGGCGGGTTTATTTTCATGATTTTAACAAATAATGGAGCAATACCACGTATTAGTTTAAATTCAATACCATCCATATACAATCAATATTTTCCATGGAAAGAAGAATTTAAAGAAATTGTTTAAATTTTTGAAAAGCAATTACATATGTTATTTTATGAAATATGTTATTGTCCTAAAGATGGTCTTCCACCTGGGGGTTTCTGGTTCGATTCCCTGTGGTACCCAAAAGAAGGGACCAGTCTGGTTAAAGAGTTCCTCTGGTAAGAATACACGCTATTAACTTTTGCGAATGTTTTTTACCTGTCCACTGTATTCTATATTTCCGTCCACGTACGATGTGAGTCACTTGCTTACTCCAGTTGTCCTTAGCCCGAAGGCTCGAACACGAAAGTTGAAGACGATCTTCTACATGTCCCCATTATCAACTCAGTTATGTTCAAGGGTACCACACGAATGAATAAAAAAATAAACATGTAAAGTCACTCATATTTAAGAATTAAAGATTTATTATTTTATAACAAAAAAAAACACATTTTTTATCTTTTTTCACTTTTATAACAAAAAACACATTTTTGTATATAATACATTTCAGAATTTTTATTATCATCTTGATAATAAAAATTCTGAAATGTATTGTATATTAATATGAAATAAAATTGAAATATAAATATGAAATAAAATTGAAGAGGCCTTTAGTATAAACCTGACTGGTGTATTTTTTTTTATCTGGGTTTCAACGAAAATCACCCTCGGGCTGGAAGACAGACCAATTAGGTAATCTGTTTTTAATTTGAATATGGTAACTGATATCGGGATGTTCTTTTCTGCGCTTTATTATTAAGTTGAATACGTCTGGATTCGAGATTCGTATAACCGCTTGCTACTTTTATTGATATACCAATATAACTTGTATTAGAATGTTATTTATACTTATCCGTACGTTTACAGCTCAATTATTGCAACTCTACCAACTAACAACATAGTTTATTAGCACGGTTTCGCCGCTGCAAACTGGGGAAATAGGTTACATTTTTATTTTGCAATGCAGAATACTAATAAAACTTATATGAGTCTAATGTTATAAAGTTATTCTAGTTTTATGGAACAAAATTATACTAGTACTCTACCATAAATGTCCTTTTTTATTTATGACATTTAATTATTATACGAACTTTCTTCTTATATATACAGAAAAAATATTTATAGAAGGTCAAATCAGATCAAATAAAAAATGGTTGGATCAAGTGAATGATATTTTAAAAGAAGGTTGTGTTTAAATCATGGGAGTTGCATACTAAATATATGGAACTAGAAAAGGGGACAGACGTGCGTCATGCTAGAAAAATCTGTCACTCTCTCCTCTCTTGCTACACCGATACGGAAACGGCATGATGGTATAAATGTTTGTATTTTTATCTCAATTTTTAGACATTTTGAAAGTAAAATTATTAAACTGATATATAATATATTTTTTTATTTAAAATGGCGATATTTTAGAAAAATTTGTTGTTTCCTTAATATGGATCTTACTAAATAATATTTATATCCTTAAATATTAATCCAGCCCCAATAAATATGAATAAAAAAAAATATGATTCGTTGCGTTGCGTAGAACGTATGAAAATAATATTTATAAAACAATAAGGATTGAGTAAATAAGTAAAGAATGTAGATTAAAAAAAGATGAAGGGAGACATTAAAATAGTTCGGCCAAATAGAAAGAATGAATGATTAAAAATTGATAAAAATAATCTATATGAATTTCATAGAAGGTACAAGAAATTTAGGGAAGATCGATGAAAACACGACATAAAATTCGAAGGAGGATAGTTAAAAGCATTTATGATAGGGGAGTATGCATAATAAAAAATATCAGAAGTACAGAAATGAAAAATGTCGAATAAAGTGGATACATATTATCTTTGTCTACTCCAGGATAGGGGCATGGTTTGATATAAATGATGATGGTATTATAATAATAATAATTATTATTTATGAGAAAAGTTAAAATAACCTAACGTTCTTTGAAAAATTTTAATAGTAAAAAATCCCAATAATCTTGAACAACTTTTCGATAACATAATTATCTTGAACAACTCTTGGATAACATATGACTAAAGTTTACTTATTAGAAATAAACTTTTTATTTTGTTTCCAATTCTCTTTTCAGGTTGGATTATAAATTCTCTTTTCTGGTTGCCTGCAAAGATATCAATTTGTCTCGATCTCAGGCTAACTTCTTGACTTACACTCATTTCAGTATAATCTCAGCCTCATCTAGCACAACCAATTCACCTGATTCTTCGAACCCCTTCTGAAGTAACTGCTCACTATTCTTCCACATGATTTGACATTAAGCTATTTTTTACGCTGCAGTGAATGTGTTTATGAATTATCAGTTTATTTTTTGCATTAAAATTTACGTGTACAAGAATGTAGGCTGAAAAAC
>CATKWJ010000490.1:0-27157 GCA_949825065.1 Odontocerum albicorne | reverse complement strand
ATCGATTTGGATTGAGAGACGGGTAACATACGAGTACCATCTAGACCACAGAGATGTGTGTGTGTGTGCGTGTGGTTTTTAGATTATGCTCCTATTTGCAAAAAGTTCTGGCGCTTTATAATTAAAATTTATGTTCCTTAGCCTATTTCTCCATTGCTTAAATTACAATTTGTTAGCCTTGGTTCTACATTTTTAACATAGTTAATATCTCCGCTGACCGCCTAAAATAATAAATCACTTGCGGTTTACATTATTTCAACTAAAACAATTCAATTTAATTTATCCACTTGCTTATGAAATTAAAATAAATATTGCTAATTTTCTCCGCCATGCTGTAAAAAATGTATTTGCGTTATAATTATGTACTACATAAATATCGCTAAATTTCAATTTTAATTACATTATAAAAGAAAAAAAAATCAATGACATTTGGTGATTAAAAAATTAATTCCTAACATTTAGTAACTTAAAAACAATTCATACCATTCAGTTACTAAAAAAGTATATTGATTAGATGTGTAAAAATAATTAAACTGTATATCATGTAATTATCAATCGCATGCTGATCTTAACTTATTCAAGTTGATGCGCATATCCCATTACGAGTACAATAGATTCCTATTGGAGTGCTGTTTATCAAGCTAAGACCCGAATTAATAGTCCGGCCTAAAAACCAAAAACTAAAGCATAACTATGTTTTGCTAAATAAATAAGTATTTACAAATAGATTTCGTACATATTTGTTGAAGCTTCCTTAAATAAGGAAGTCACATGATTTCATTACTTCGCTTTCAAGTTTTGATCGTTGAATTCCGACTCTGAATACAAAAAGCGAAATTTTAAGATTAGGAATTATCATTTAAGTCGGACTATGAATTCGAGTCATAGATATAAGACATAGATATTTTGATATACATGTATGTAATAAAAAGTAAACATTTTGTATAAAATGAATATTTACAACGCTATTTTATATTTGTTTTCAATACCAATATTTCCATGTGCAAACCTTGAAATTAAAGAGAAAAAATAATAATGTGAATATAAACAATAAGAAGTGGAATTGAAAAGTTGTATTTAGTTTTATAGTTGGAATATCGATTCTGGTCATTTGACTTGTACACACCATTGGACATATCGCATTCTGCAACAGTAAATCGAGCTCCTCCGCTTCGTGCTGGAACTTGTCGGCAACCATCCTCTTGAATTCTTGAACTGGAGTGGTTGGCTCCACAATGAAAACTTCCTTCAGTAACGACTCGTTTCGTACAATACATACTGCTCTCTGAACTTCCATGGTGTGTTACCTACTAAATAAATATTAAAAATACACATGTGAAATGCGACATTTGAATAAATTTATACGTTGTTATACAGAATAAACTTGGAAACGTTAAAAAATATATTTGGATGTATTACAATTTCCTTTTACATAATAAGTTGCTTCTTGCCACGGAACTGGCCTGACTTTAGCAAAACTGTTACTCAAAGCCCCGATTTTTTAAATGTATACTCCGGAACCAAAACCTCAGTAAAAATCTCAAACCTACCCTATATCGTTACAAATATGATATATCGAATTTCGGAATACTTTGGTATGTTAGAAAGAGAAACTGTTGTTTACTTGAATTATAATATTTAATCTATGCTATGCACATTTTTTACTTTTTACTATATTACCCCATATTTCTTTAAAATCTTCCATTTTACGAGTATCTAAGACAAAATATCGTTACATCTCAATATATGGGATTAATTATTCCAGAATATTTATCTCTAGATATTCACGAAAAGAAGTGATAAATGTTGATTTTACTCGCGAAAAAATTTCCGACTAAAAAGGTTTTAGCAAAGGTTTTATTTATTTATGTTGAGAAAATATAAGAATCATTTTCAAAATTATGAAAACACATAAATTGATCTATGGATAATTATGTGAACCACATAATTTGGTAAATCCTGAATTTTACGAGAATAACATATTTCCCATTATCTGATACTATTTGCTTACTAAAATGACAATTCATTTAATATTCAATAATAAACCTGTTATTTTAAGACGAATTCTACTTTCTAATACAAGATAAAATATTTATATATTTTTTAAGCAAACCATGTCGATAATGTATCATTTTTTCTGAATGATTATTAATAGAACTAATTTAATTCCAGGATCACATTTGTGTGCTAAATATATATTTCTTGTTTTAATCTTTTGAACATAAGATATTTTTTATGTCCTAAAATAGATCGGCAATGAATGTATGCGAATCAATGAAAGTGGAATATGATTTTTTGAATATGTAATTTGTTGCAAAAACCTTAAGCAAAAGATATGTTTAAAATCTGTACCAAAAGGTTTTTACGTACCAGAAATAAAATATATTTTTCCAAATTTAATAAAACTTTCTTCGAGAAAAAAATATTTGTTTTACGTATCGTGAATTTCGATTAAATTTAATAAACTCGATAAGAAACACATTTAAAAACATTTAAATTTTCACTGTAAGAAGGAACGACAAGACTTGCTTCGTTATTTATAAACTGAAAAGTACTAACCGAGACACTAAGCAATCTGGAATATAACTGTTGGAGTCCATCCAAATCTAAATTTAACTACTGAACACGCTAGTTTGGAATATAAATACCAATACAAACATATTCAATATTGCCAGATAATGATAATACTCGTAGTTCCAGTCAAGTAAAAAAACGCTATAAATTAATTACTTATACAATTAAACACGGTCATTTATCATCACGGAAGGAATTTATTAAAATTATCTTACGATTTAAAAGCACATCTTTAATAATTATTACACTAACAAAACATACTTTTATTTTATTATAAGTGAGTTCACATAAACTTAACTACATTCAATTAGATAAAAAAAACTCTTCCTCTTTATTTCCAACTTATTAATAAAAAAAACATTTTTAAGTCAATATTTGTGAATCTATAGTACATAGATAATATACTGTTTAACACTTTCATTATACTCGTACACGTGGTGATATCTTCAAACCAACCAAATTGTGAATCTATAGTACATAGATAATATACTGTTTAACACTTTCATTATACTCGTACACGTGGTGATATCTTCAAACCAACCAAATTGTGAATCTATAGTACATAGATAATATACTGTTTAACACTTTCATTATACTCGTACACGTGGTGATATCTTCAAACCAACCAAATTGTGAATCTATAGTACATAGATAATATACTGTTTAACACTTTCATTATACTCGTACACGTGGTGATATCTTCAAACCAACCAAATTGTGAATCTATAGTACATAGATAATATACTGTTTAACACTTTCATTATACTCGTACACGTGGTGATATCTTCAAACCAACCAAATTGTGAATCTATAGTACATAGATAATATACTGTTTAACACTTTCATTATACTCGGACACGTGGTAATATCTTCAAACCAACCAAATTGTGAATCTATAGTACATAGATAATATACTGTTTAACACTTTCATTATACTCGAACACGTGGTAATATCTTCAAACCAACCAAATTGATGTTAAGAGGTCTTAAGTCTAAAACAGAATGGATTCCTCTTAAAATTCCAATGAGAATCGAACCAACGACCCCCTGGTTGATACATACCATCACCATTTTCCTGCCGGGTAGGCACAAAGGATAGAGCGACTGACTTTTCTATCATGACACACATCCTTAGTCTCCTCTACCTCCATGTACATTATCAGACAACTTCTAAGATTTATCTCAATTCCTACATTTCCTATTTCCAAAATATCATTAATTTGATCCAACCATACTTTCCTTGGTCTTCCTCTCACCCACCTTCCACTCCCATTACCCCTATATATTTGTTTTGTTAGTTTATCTTCTTTCATACGTTCCACATGCCCAAAACCATCTCAGCGTAGTTTCCTTCATATTACTCAAAACATCTTCCTTAAGTTCACATTTATTCCTAATCACTTCATTCCGTATTCCGTCATACATTGTCCCCCGTGTATTCTTCTCAACGCATTTCTACAACATTTATTTGGCTCCTACCATTTTCCACACTCACGTCTCACTCCGATACATCAAAGTTGTCATCAAAACACTATTATGGACTATTATCTCGGCAGATTTTGATACTGTCCGGTTTGAGCATATACACGTTCAAGTACGAGTATATACGCGTGTTTGAGTACATACACGTGATACTGCACGGTTCGAGTACATCCCTCTCTTCCATCATCTGAAAAAATACTACCCAAATAGCAGTATTTCTCAACTTGCTCCAATCTTTCATTATTCACTCATATATGCATTTATTTTTCCTTGCACACTTTTCTATCGCCATTACCTTGGATTTTGCAATATTCATTTTCAGATCTTCTTTCGCTTCGCGTACAATTTGTTAATCAAACTCTACAATTCATATTCTCTCTCCAGAACTACGAGTAGCATGCCATCAGCATACTCGTACAGTAATCCACACACGTTCTTCTTGTCCTTTGTAGTTCTTTCACATATGAATCTATATATTTTTTACAACCAGGATAACATAACGCATCCTTGTTTTACCCCTTTCTAAATATTAAACCACTCTATCAAAGCACCGTTAAATATAATACTCGTACATACTCTATTTTCGGAATATAATGACGCAATACAATGTATTAATTTACATTCAACATCATATTCATTCAATATTTTCTATAGTTTGTATTTTATCACGCGGTCACATGCTTTTTCCAAGTCTACAAATGCACATAATACTTTTTTTTTTCTTCTAGTAACAACACTTTTGTACAGTTCTTCAAAATATTCCTTCCGTCTTGGACGAACCCTTTCTTCTTCTGACAAACCCGTCCATTCTTATATTGGATTCCACTCACACCACCGGTATAATTTTTTCCTCGCGTTTTACTTGCTTTCTTCCAAAATATATTTATAACCCCCACCCCCCTCATACTCAACTTTCTACCTTATTCATCTCTTTCCTTTCTTTTTCTTTTCTTCGACTATTAATTTTGTTTTTATCTTACATTCTTTGTTCTCTTTCTCTGCTTCATCATTATTTCGTGTTCTTGTTTTAACAAATATTCTCAGTGCTCTATTTTTTTCTTTCACATTGTCTTTAATTTCCTTGTAAATTATGTAATTTGAAACAGGAGCGCACCTGGTGGACCACTCTGTACTTAAACCACAGATTCATCTCCCTCCTTTCTACCATTCTTTTATTTTTTTGTTTGTGGTTTTAAGGTATGCACCGGTTTTAAGGTAATTAATTGGCTGTGTAAGCTCTTTAATAAAATATTGGCCGGAGCCCCAATGCCAGATGAATTCCGAAGAAGCTTTCTCCTTTCCTTCTACAAAAACAAAGGAGACTCCAGGAAATGCGATAACTATAGAGGCATCAAGCTAATATCCCACACTATGAATATCTATGAACGAATTATAAACTCGAGAATCAGGAATTTGGTGGAAATACATGACAACCAGTGTGGCTTCGTATCGGGAAAATCAACAGTAGACGCCATCCAAACCGTTTGACTCCTTGTCGAAAAATACCGTGATGCCAAGAAATACCTTCATATGGTCTTCATCGATCTTGAAAAGGCATTTGACAGGGTCCCTAGAAGCCTACTTTGGGCAGAGCACTTAGAGCACATAGTGTACCAGAAAAGTATGTACTTGCTATCCAGGATATGTATAATAACATGAAAACGCAAGTGAGGTGCACTTCGGGAACTTCATCAGAATTTCCTATAAAGGTGGGGGTACATCAAGGATCGGTACTCAGTCCACTACTGTTCATCTTAGTCATGGACAATTTAACTAACCAGGAAATGAACAGTCTCCTAAAGAGCCTACTATTTGCAGATGATATCGTATTAATAAGTGAAAAACATGAAGACCTGCAAAATAGTCTGGAAAGGTGGAGAAGAATCTTGGAGGACAATGGATTGAGTAATGCAAATTGATGGAGAAACATTACCAAATTGTGACTCACTTAAGTATCTTGAGTCACTCATCCATAGCGATGGAGGATGTGCAGCAGATGTAACACATATAATAAGTGTGGGATGGATGAAGTTTAGATCAATGACGGGAGTTCTATGTGATCCAAAAATCCGTAAAGTTACAAGGAATAGTATACCAAACGATTGTCAGACCCACACTCTTCTATGGCTCCGAATGCTAGACGATGTATAACTCTTACTTCAGGCAACTAGAAACTGCTGAAATGCGCATGCTAAGATGGTCAGCTGGTGTGTCCCTAAGAGACAAAATAAAAAGCTCACGCATTCGTGGAAGCCTAGGTGTTACAAACATCAATAGTAAGATGGAGAAGAGGTGATTGAGATGGTATGGGCACGTTGGACGCAGAGCACCCGATCACATTGTGAACCAGGCAATCTCCATGGATCTTCCTCGAATAACAACCAGAGGAAGACCAAAGAATTCATGGGTGGTGCAAAAAGATAACCTGATGCAGAGGCACGGCCTGAGGGACGTAGTTTGGGACAGAAGAGCATACAAACTGAGGACGAGGAGAGCTGACCCCAACAGTCTTCGCAGACAGTGAGTTGGGAAGGAGTCAGGGAGAAGAGACCGGTTTTAAGGTAACTCAAGCAAAAATTATTAAGCAAAACCAGACTTCTGGAATAAAATTAAAAAAGTGGTGGAAAAGAAAAAAATAAATGAGAAAATTATCTTAGCTGGTGATCTCAATAGATGGGTGCGAGTGAAAATATATGGATATAAAAATGTATTAGTTAAGTTTGGCGACGCGAAAATTACAATGTTGATAGGCTGTCAGAAGCATGTCTTGAAAGCAATCTTGTTGTATCAAATACATTATTTTATCACAAAGAGCTGAATGCAGATCTTAGAAAAAAAAATAGGAGACACGCGGGCATTTAAAGGTACCGATCTTGAAACGGATCACTATCTTGTAGTAACGAAGATAGACTTTTTTCAGGGGTGGTGCTCTAAAACTGTGTGAACAACGTTAGAAAGAAGCGGAAGAATCTCATAGAAAGATTGAAGATACTTGAAGCAAGAATGAATGAAAAGTGTGAAAGCTTTAGCATAAAAGAAGAATAGACAGTTGTAAAAAGAATATTATGTTCTACTGCAAAATAAGTATGTGAGTCTAAAAATGCTGGAAGGATGAAAGGTGATCCGTGGTGTGATGGCGATGAAAGAAAGAGTGCCAAGAAGATAAATCGTGCATGGAGAGAGTTTGTGGAAGCAAGATCGAAAAATATCACACATTTAGAAAGAAAACAGAAAGTGTAAGAGGAATCCGAAAGGAATAGTTGCAGCGAAGAAGCGTGAAATAATGGAAGATAATGGAAAGCTTAAAACAAACCTAAGACAAAATATGAAAATCTTGGTGGTCAAGGGTGCATGGATCAAATTTTAGAATTATGGATCATATCTGAGAAATGTTTGGAAAGAGGGAAAAAGGTATTTTGTGCATTTGTAGACTTAGAAAAAGCGTATGATCGTGTAAGAAGGGAAAAATCGTGGGTAGTATTGAAAGTTTATGACGTGCAATTGCCTCGATGTATGAAGACTAGTGCTTGTACTCGTATGTTATGTTATAAGAGTAAATGGAGAATTCACTAAGTGGTTTAAAATTACGAAAGGCATAAAGCAAGGATGTGTGATGCCACCTTGGTTGTTTTTTTATATATGAGTGTGTATAGATTCATGTGTGTACGATTTAAAAGGTGTAAGAATGAATGAAGTAAATACTCGTATATGTGGACTTCTGTACGCAGATGATATGGTTGTAGGTACTTGCTGAAAATGAAGGCGATTTTAGGGATATGACAAATAAGCTATATGATGTCTAGTAAAAGGTTTGAAAATAAATGTGGCTAAATCATAAGTTATTGTTATAAAGAGAAGAGTTGTAAAATTTTTGTATGATGGAAGGGAACAAGATAAACGGAGCACTTAATGTTATATACAACAGCGCAACATCAACAGAAACAAAAATAATACATAATAATAATACGTGTGTGTAAGTTGGTGCCCACCTTGACGTATGAAAGTGAAACTTGAACTTGGCAGAAGAAGGAAAAGGATAAGTATAATGTTGTGGAAATACGTGCGTCAAAGAAAACTTGTGGAGTGTCAATGTATGAAAGAAGGCGGAATGAAGATATCATAAATGAATGCATGGATATTTTAAGCAAAATAAAGAAAGTAGCTCTCAGATGGTTTGGACATGTGGAAAGAATGAATGATGAAAGAATGATTAAGACACTATATGATACAAGTCAGAAATGCAAAGTCTGCGTGAAAGAGGTAGGCCGAGGGAAACGTGGCTGGACCAGATTTTGAAAGAAGGTAAAGTAAGAAGTGTGAATAATAGAAGATTGTGCATGACAAGATGTGTGCATGTGGAGGAGGCGAAAATTATGTGATTGGACATGAAAGTTTGGAGATCTTTTTTCTCTACCTATCCCGCTAGGGACACGGCGTGATGATACGTATGTATGGTATGTAACACATACTTTTTCAATAATTTTCTGAGCATCTATCATATCATATCATATACTCGTATAATAAAATAGTTAACCTACCATATAGGTCATTTTTATTCTTATAAAATGACTAGCTGTACCCGACCACGCGTTGCTGTGGCTCAGTCTGGTTAAATGGAAAAGAAAGAAAAGAGAAAGCACACGTTTCAATTATGTTTAATTTCACAATGCTTGTGGGTATACAATATTTTTTTATGTCTATCAGCCACTCTCAGTCTGTCGCGTTTGTCGCCGTACTCGCAAATGATCTCGTCACTCCAAGAGGTCAATTCACGATATGATTTGAATTCAAATGAAATATCGATTGCACTGAAAAAGAAGAAAGAAAGTTATAACAAAAACATATAAAATTGCGAAAAAAGGAACTGAATAATATTGGTTAGTTCGTAGACATCTTTGTTCTTGGCGCCAACAATAGCTCGTTCACTCAGCCAATCGTGATTCTTATAAGTGATTTGAATATAGGGAAATACTTTTTCAACCAATTCTTCTTTTGACATCACTAAATTGCAGAAGTTATAGTCTTCCAACGTTAGTTCTATTACCGTCATTTACAACTGCATCTCGCAAATGAACGTATTCTTCAGAGCGAAGCTTGTTCCGATTCAAACGGATGAATATCAAACGTTCTGTTTTCTATGACAGTTCACAAATTTGCCCCAATACAACCTTGTAACGACGTTCAGTGATTATAATTATTTTATCGACTTTAATATAAGGCTCGATTCTAATAAATAGCAAGTTATTTATGTAAATACATTACAAAAAACTAACAATAATGACAAATTAATACATCTTGTTACAAATCTCCATTTCTACATACGATTGATGTGAGAATATCTCAGCTGATCGATCGTTTTGCAGCTGGACACGCATATTTGTAGGTAATTTCAACGTCTTTACGTGTCGCCACAAAGTAGAGTATTTCAGGCAACATATAAAATTGCGAAACATAAAAGTAACTAATTAAATGTTAAGGGAACACAGAGCGATAATTGTAACTAATTAAATTTTAAGGGAAGACAAATAGATAATTGGAACTAATTAAAAAAAATCTCCATTTCTACATACGATTTCATAGGTTTTGAAATATAAACAGAGATAAAATTACATTCTATATAAAAATATACTTTTGATATTCCTACTGACTTATTTCAGCCACTATCAGCCTGTCGCGTACATTCTGTTGAGAACGAACCAGTTCTGAATCTGCAGAACGCAATCCCGGTGCATCTTCAAGTCTGGATATACGTCGTTCTGCTGCTTTCTCGACATGTTGATGAACTAAAGCAGATCGATTGCACTGAAAAAGAAGAAAGAAAGTTAAAACATATAAAATTTTGAAACATTAAAAAAGGAACTGAATAATATTGTTAAGTTCGTAGACATCTTTGTTCTTGGCGCCAACAATAGCTCGTTCACTCAGCCAATCGTGATTCTTATAATTGATTTGAATATAGGGAAATACTTTTTCAACCAATTCTTCTTTTGACGTCACTAAATTGCAGAAGTTATAGACTTCCAACGTTAGTTCTATTACTATCATTTACAACGGCATCTCGCAAATGAACGTATTCTTCAGAGCGAAGCTTGTTCTGATTCAAACGGATGAATATCAAACGTTCTGTTTTCTATGACAGTTCACAAATTTGCCCCAATACAACCTTGTAACGACGTTCAGAAGTTTTAATTATTTTATCGACTTTAATATAAGGCTCGATTCTAATAAATAGCAAGTTATTTAGGTAAATACATTACAAAAAACTAACAATAATAACAAATTAATACATCTTGTTACAAATTAGCAAAAATTTGGCAGTTCGTTTAAATTAAATATGACGTTTGTAAAAAATGTACATACCAACATCACGCCGTATCTCTAAAGCACATGTCGCGTCACTCCAAGAGATCAATTCACGATATGATTTGAATTCAAATGAAAGATCGATTGCACTGAAAAAGAAGAAAGAAAGTTATTAATAAAAAGTATTCATTTCAGTTACGTCCGTTGGCTTGAATCTTTTATTGGTTTTTAGTTGCATCTGAGCAGCGTAAAAGTTTGTTTTAATTTGCAGGTTTTTTTGCCATATTTCCACGGGTACTTCTAATATACCACCAAATAATTTATTTATTTAATTAACGACACAACAGTGTCTTTATATACAAATGAACATGTGACAGGTTATACAAGTACTTAAAATTATTGACAAATAATACAACTTTATCTTAATCTAACATGAAGATACAAAAAGCAGTAGTAATAATAAATTACAGCCATTGTTTTAAAATTATTTAATAATTATATGTATATTTAAGTTCAATATATGTTATGTATGTATAGCACAGCAATAATGTTTCCAGTTTTAATATAATATCTTTTCCCTGTATTTCGTTTAATTTTTCGCACCTTTTGGATGTATCTGTCACCATTCTTTTCTCTGATGTTATCTACGAGTATATAGTATTTTCATCCTCTGATGACGAATATTGTTCTACAATTCTCATTCTTTTTCAATTTTCGTTGAAATCATTACTTGTTACTAATTCGTCTTCACTCTCTGAATTAAACGGTCTTGTTGTTTTATTCTTTCCCGTGGGTTTAATAATTTCTATAATTTTATATTTTAAATTTAATTGTGCTTTATATTTTAAGTTTCAATTCAATTGTAAAATTGATTAGACATAGGTACTGATTATTCAACTAAATAGATTGTCAAAAAAGTTAGGTTAACTTTTTAAATAGGAATCAATACTAATTAATTCAAATTACCTTCATCACTGCCCTCAAATATTAAAAAATCCGCAATTTTGGACATTATCAATAATGGATTATTGGACTTAAGGCACTTTCAAAATAATGTTTTTAATTTTGAAATAACTGCTAAAACTTATGAGTCAAAATTTATCGTATACTCTGAATAAATTTAATAATGCTGAAATACATCCAACTAAAATTATTTTGTAACCTAAATATAATCTCAACAACTTACCACAATCACTGAAGTCAATTTTATCACAACACAACTATTTTTTAATAAAATTTAATACAAATGTATTATATAACGTTTTCATTTAACCGCTACACAAAGGACGCTCTCGAAATACAAAATGGCCGACATAAACTTTGTATATGTTTACGTCAGCTAATTGGAGTTCATGTCTCGACTTTTCAATAAACGTTTTTGAAAATTAAAAATGTATTATTTATTAAATTTATTATTTATTATTAAACATTAAATTATCTAATATTTTATTTATATAGATTTAATTATTTAATATTAATTCCGAAACGTCGAAAATGCAATGTGACATCTGTCAAAGTTTAGTTTCAGCTTGTCACTGCAGGAGGCGCAAACGTTATTTTTTCTGATTTCTAATTTTTTTTATATACACCGATATATAAATAAAAATATATAAACATTTCCGTATACGAATGTCAACTTTTGTCAAAATTTCAAAGCGATCGGTAGAGAACTTTCGGAGATTAGACATTTTGACTATATGAACATTTACATTTTTATTTATATAGATTGTATACAATAAATACCATTTCTTTTTGTTTATACTTTTAATTTTTTTACAATTAAATACACCAAAGCATTCTCCGGCCTAACTAGCCGTATGCTCGTCTCGCTTTAGTTTACATAAAATAAATAACACAAATAATAAAAAATAAAGAAATCTAAATTAAGTATAAAAAATTAAAGTACATATTAAATATAGTAATTTAAAAAAAAATTTAAAAAATCAGAAATCATAAGTTAGAAATATCCCACCACAATCCCATCTGATTTGAGTATTTAAATTAGAAATATTTTTTTTCGTAAGGATCACTTATTGCTATCAATAAAAATGGTACTTGTCAATCAACAAAAAAAGTTTGACAAAACGGAAACTACACAAGAAATACTTCTTCATTGCATGATCTAATTGCATTTAAGTTTTCATCTAGTTTTGACATTATTTCTTACTAAATAGGGTCTGAATTCCATCAGTCACTTTTTAATTCCAGTTTTATATTTATCACATCTTTAATATCTCTAATGGTTTTTGGTAATGCATTAAAAAACGTAGGAACTAAGTACATGAAACTTCTCTGTCTAAAGTTAGTTCACATGTGTGGTATTTTTTTCAGTCTAAAATTTCTTTCTCTTATTTCTTAGATGCTTGTTTCAACAATAGTCATTTCTAAATGCATACAAAAGAAGATTTTTGTTGTTACGTCTGTTGTTACGTTACGTACGATTGAAAAAACATAACTGCAGCCTGACGGAAGATCAAATCAGTAATTGTTCTTTGTTGGTTTTGTACATCACTTTTAAAACTGCTCTTTGTACTAATATAATTTCTTTACATTACTGTGTGATACAGCATCCCAGGTCATATTCTGAAATCGATTAACATAACAGCTATATTACTTCTATTGGAAAGGTAGAATTGAAGTAGTTTCACAAGATAGAGTAGAGTGCCAGTAAGGAGAAGTTTGTGTAGAAGGCCATCGTGCCAGACAGTATCAAAAGCCTTCTCGAGGTCCAGCAGTACCATGCCAGTACTTCTGTTGAAGCCCATCGACACGTCTTCCACGACACGGGTAAGTTGCTGGGCCGTGTTTTGTCTTGTCCTAAATCCAAATTGCTCATGAGGGAATGTATTATTGGATTCGTGATGGAACACTAACCTTGATGCAACCACTCTCTCCAGGATCTTGCCAAGACCTGGAAGAAGGCTGATGGGCCTGTAGCTAGTTGGATTTTCGGTAGGTTTATTTGGCTTGTGGATAGGAACAATATTGGCTTGTGGATAGGAACAATTGAGTGAGGCATTTATTATTTTAGTAAGAAAAATCCTCGCTTTGAGTCGTAACTGTTTAAGAAGGCTATTGTGTATATTGTCGGGACCGGGTGCTTTTCGTGTTTTAGGTCTATCAAGGATACGACCAATTTCGGACGGGGTGCAAAGTTGCACCTCGTTTTGGTTGGTCGGGGATTAAGCAAAGCTGGTGAGAGTAGCCTCAACAGCTTTGTTGACATCAACATTTCCAAGGTCGGAAGTGATTGAGTACGTATTCTCGTAAGTGTCCGCCAAGGCATTAATGTCTTGTCAATGCCAGAAACAGCCAACCCTGAGGCTGTGGGCAGAGGTGGTATGCTTTGAGACAAGCACTTGATACCCTTGACGACTCGCCAGAGAGTACCGTTAGCCGGTTCTAGAGCTGCCAATTTTCTCTGCCATAGCTGGTTTTTAAGTAGGCGGATTTCTTTTTTTATTTCATCTTGGAGGACGTTTAGAAGTGTTTTGTCACATTTGTCTAGTGTACGTCTGTAGGTCTGTCTTTGTTTGTTTTTTAATTTCAAAATTTTTTGGTTGCATAGAGAGAACAGCTACAGGTCTGTACTTGTGAAAGTTTAACGGGTCTCCTGATTTGAAGATAGGGCAGACCCTGGTTTTCTTCTAGCTTACGCGAAATGTATTGGTGTTTATACTCAAGTTAAATATGTAGCAAATGGGATGACACACGTATTCCACACAGACTTTGAAAATATCGGCTGATAACCCATCTGGTCCGATTGCTTTGTCGGTTTGCAAGAAGTTTATGCTTTTCAACACTTCTTCCTTAGAAATAGAATGGAGTGATATGCTTCTGCTGTGTGATGAACTGGTTTACATATATTTTTAGTTCATATTTAGCCGTCGAATCTAAGTAAACTGATCGAAAATATTGTGCAATGTTTTCTTTAATATTTTGGGGGACTTGGATTATACTGTCTCCCATTTTCATATATTTGTGATAAACAGTATGTAAATTCTTTAAATAAATGTCATCTCATAACTGGGAAAATACCAATTAATCACCTACGGATGAGGACACACTGCTGGAATTAACAAAAGATTTCAGTCATATCTTCGTTTTCAAGAAGAAAAGTTTGGTCCAATTTCAGATATACATCCGGAATGAATATCCCCATCTGTTTACTATCGCCATTCAAAATTTGCTGTTCTTTGTTTATACTTCTTTATGCGAAAAAGAGTTTTCCACAATGGTAAATATTAAAACAAAGTAAAGAAATCAATTTCGAATCGACTCCTGCATTGAAACGAGAATAGACAAATTAGAGGAAAGTGTTCAACAGCAGAGGTCCCATTAAATACACCTAGAAGTAAATGTGAAGAAAACTCAAGTATTAGCATTTTCTGCAGATAATGAAATATTACTTTCACCCGACATTCATGTAAAAGTGGTGCACAACTGGAAAACGTACATGAACAGCATCGTAGGATTGAATTCCCTCCTAATGAAGATATAAAAAGTCACTTTAGGAATGCTGTTGCAAACCTAAATGAAAGAGTTTCTACAGCAGAGACATGTCCCAGTCTACTAAGATATCTGTCGACAAAGACAATGTTCTTTCCATGCTTCTGTATAGGTCTGAGGCTTAGGTTTCCTATATATTTGGAACCTGGAAATGGTCTACCAACATTTCCTTTGTCACATCTTTAGATTCAATGGAGCGATCATGTCTCAAATGTCTTAGTCTTCAATCATCCAAATGTAAACCAATATAGAATATGGTTGTAAATGCAAAAATGTGGTGAACTGGACATGTGATATGCATACTCCTAAATCACTGACTCCCAAAATACGTCCTATACGGGGAAATAATGGTCAAATGAAGGCATGGTGATCAGATAGAGCACTATAAAGGCAATCTGCAGATGTCTGACTTTGTGTGTAGACTGGGACTAGGTGATCGTGAAAGGTACAAAACTATCATATATATTCTCAGGCTAACAGCACCTCAACAACTAGATATATAAGAAACACTCGGCATACTTTGAATATGTGTTAATATGATTAGGCAGCTAAGCAGAACCCACATATCTATGAAATCTGCGAAAGAGATTACGCATCAAAGATCGAGATTTTTTCTCACAGAAGATCGATAACATGATCAATACAGAGGAGTACAAGTAGTTCTAGAGTGACATTGTAATTGCGAAGAGATTCACGACTACGAGGCCTAGGAATGGAAATGTGCATACAGTAAGAACACAATTACATATCAAGTCATCATTCGTGACATTATCTTTCAATATATCTGAAGATTTTTTCTTCTTTAAATCTATTACCGTCCAGAATATTTCTTTAAAAAATAGTGTTTTGTAAAAGAACTTTCAAATAAAATACACTAGCTGAGGTGCAATGAGAGACTTGTCTATAAATTTTCCTCACAGTTTTGAACACTTTTGAACCTTTGTAACAATAGATGATATAAGGCAGTAATTGAAGAGGCTGGATACTAACAAGGAAGAAGAGTAATCGGATGGAGCCAAGTCTGGTGAATAAGCCGCATGCGAAAGTATTTGCCAACTAAACGCCTCAATCGTTTCCTTGACCGGTTTTAGCTCATAATAGATAACATCCTTCTGAACCCGCCAAACACAGAGCATTGTCTTCCGTCCATAGCGATTTGGCCTTGCAGTCGATGTCGCTGGTTTGCTTGGAATTACCTGTGATTTTTTACACTTAGGATTCTCGAAATATATTCATTTTTCATCCCCAGTCACAATTTGATGGAGAAATGATTTTCTTTTGTACCCAGCGAGCAGCATTTCACAAGTGGTTTTTCGGTTGTCCTGCTGTCTTTCATTCAGTTCATGTCGAACCCATTTTCCCACCTTCTGGATCTTTCCCATGGCTTTCAAACGTATGGAGACGGCTTCTCGTGTCACATTTAATTGATCCTCGAGTTGTTGTTGCATTTGAGCATCATCCTCATCCAACAATACTTGCAATTCGGCGTCTTCAAACTTTCTCGGTGGTCTTCCACGTTCTTCGTTCTCATGTCAAAATCGCCACTTTTGAATTTTTAAACCACTCAAAGCACTGTGATTTACAAAGAGCATGCTCACCGTAAGCTTCGACAGGCATTCGATGCGATTCTGCAGCAGTTTTCTTCAAATGGTAACAGAAAATCAATGCTGTCCGCAAATCGTAGTTTTCAGGCACAAAAACAGACATGTTCAACGCTATGAAAACATGTAGTTGTATTAAACTTGTATTGTGTTGTGAGTTAAAAGTCTTTGACAAATGTAAACACAAGAAAATGGCACCAATGACGCAGTTTGATAGTCACTACATTGACAACTAGAGCCATCTATGAGCAAATTCTAGTTTCATATTTACAGACCTGGTAAACACAATCTAAAATTTAACACACAATATTATCAAAAATAATAGATTCAAGTGTTTTTTTAATGTCACATTTTAAGTAGACTTTTATTAAAAAAAATTGTAGAACTCATTACATGAACAACTGAACTTGAAAAATTTGCAGATCTCAGAAAATGTAGATATTTTGTAATATGGTATATTTGAAAGGCCTGAAGAACAAACTCACTTCTAGTGTGTGCTAATATTGTAACAAAACGAACTCTTGCACTAGACTACGATCCATTTTTTTGTATTTATTAGGTACCATTGGGAATTGCACCTGAAATTCATGAATCCAAAACATACGCCACTTAGATTGCTTAATTAGGCCGTTAAGATTTACTTAATTCAAAGGACAGGACAATCTTATATCATGCCATTTAGAGTAAACTCTCCTCAAGGGCACTCTAACTTGAGACTCGAACCCATTATTATTAAACAAATCCCATCTGTTAGCTATACCAACGTCCGAATGAATCATGTTAACACTTTCTTTATATACAGAACATGTAGAAAGATGTTTATGAGACCTTGAGTTTTAAAAAACTGTGTTCCAGTGCGAATCGAGCCCGCAACCTCCAGTTCGAAAAACATACATCTTACCAACTAAGCCACAGAGATTGTCAGCGTTAATCATGAGGCATGTTATAAAAAGAACGCTAGCAAAAATTGAGGTCAGAGCAAAACAAATATAATATTACTAATAGGCTACCACAGGAATTGAAAAAACAATTGGTTGTGTGAAAAAAAAGACTGGCTTGAAGAAAAAGTAGGCCAGAAATAGAGATAAGTGAAAATCTACACTGGTGAGACAGTATCTCTGACCCAGAAGGGCGAGAGAGGCGGGACACCTATCAGTGGGACGGGATGACATTTTTATCAAAGCTTTGAAAATTCTTTTTTTTCATATCGGATGCATGATTTTTGCAGAATCGTCTTCTGTCTCTGCGCTGGATGTTATTGTTAAAGCAAGAAGAAGTTATCTGGTGGGATGGACATGGATTTTTGAAGTTGACGAGTGGAGGTTGTTTTTCCTGCCGAGAGGGCTCGCCATCCATCCAAAAAGACCACAATGATAATAATAAAATCCAAGTTTTTTAAATTAATTCTTAAAATGTTTTTACACTTGAATCATTCACATATTTGTATCATAAGCAACCAACTCATGGATTCCTTAGCAAAAAAAGCATTCTCAAGTGCATTATTCCCATGTGATTTCATAAAACTTTTATTTAATTCACTTATATTTGATGGTTCCAAATATAGTCAACCCAACAATTCATTTGTACAAAACAGTAGTTTAATATGATAGTATTGAACAAAAAAGAATTATACCAACATTTTAATGCTAACGTTAAGACAGCAATATATTGTAGTAGCTACACATCTTTATAGACTTGTTTTAGACTCAGTTTGTTAGTGTGGTCTATATTTAACTGAAAGTTTTGTTCTTCTTCATCTGTCTTTTATGAAACACAATAAATAATGTTTCTTTTTTCATAACCAGTTCAATATAATTTTGACTTTTTCTTAATGTGTCCACCAGAAGATCTCAGTTCACCTCACCTGTTAAATCCTTTCCATCCAGTAAAATAGGGTATGTGATGGTGGAAATAAAATATATAATTTACATTATTTAACATCTATTAAAATTGTTTATTTTACATAGAAATTAGTCTTACACATACTAATTATGCAGATAATTTCTATAAATATTGATAATAAATAACTAAAGTATCACAATCTTTATAAATGCAACTAGAAATTTTTTGGCTTTGCCTTTAAAAAATCAATACATAAACCCAAAAAATGAGTTCAAAATATAATAAATACATTTGAAAATAATATATTTCAATAACATTTATAATTGTTTCATAATTTCACTGTGCTTACTTTTAAAAATAAATAAAACTAAAAAATCAAGTATGTTGCAATTAATTCATGTTTCTTTTTCAACATAAAGTTATATAACTTAAGAAATGAAAAGGAAGTTATTTATTTTCATGAAAAAATGCAAAATATACCCTATACAGGGCCAAACCCTCAGTGTGGTCGCGATTAAGCTAAGAGGTGTGCTCATAATTTCTCTCTCTCTCTCGTTTATTTTTTGTTTTTTGTTTTAAAGAAAAAACTTCCGAGTGCATTACATAATGCACTAAAAACCCATGCTGAGGGGACCCAGCCAATGTAACATGTCAGAATGAACTTGAATAAGATATAAAAGTCTTGATCCTCGTTATATTTCATATAAATATTTTATATTCATCTCACTGGTGTGCTGTGCAAAAATAAATTATAAACTGAACAATCATTTCGGCAAGTCACAGCAAATGCAAATGCTGTAATTTTTTCAAGTCTTGACAGATTATTTTTAAATATGCATTACGTTGATGAATATGCATAATTATTAAAACTTCCAAATATTCCAAAGTGGAGTATTCAAGGTCTTTAGTCAATTAATATATAGTATATCTATTACGTATATTTTTAATTATATGTAAAAATTTATAAGATATTGTACGAGGGTTGCTTCTTAAGTTTTGAGATATGGCAAAACCAGTGTAGATACGTCAAATCTAACATCAGCATCGTAAAGTTTGACTTTCAAATAGTATACGTGCTCAGAAAGTTTAGTCATACGAGTGCTATTTGTGTTATTTACAGTGACTTAAAAAATTCATCTCGGCCAAAAATGAAATTAAATTGTGAACATTTTCGTGCGATGATTTTTTATGATTTTCGACATAAACTAACTCAACAACAGTGTGCCGATCGGCTCGCTTCGACTTTTGGTGATGAAGCACCATCCCGGGCCACTGTGTTTTGCTGATTTTCCGAATTCAATCGTGGTCATAGTTCACTCCAGGACGAATTTTGTGAAGGTCGTCCAAAATCGGTTGTTGTGCAAGAAAACATCGATGCTGTGCGTGAATTGATATTGCAAGATCGTCATGTGACTTATTGTGAGATTGAGGCATGTTTGAGCATTAGTTCCACTTGCATACATTCAATATTGCATGAACATTTGGCCGTCAAAAAGATTTGTTCACGTTGGATACCGCATAATTTGACAATCGCTCTAAAAAAGGCTCATGTCGATCGGTCCAAAGAAATGTTGAAAAATTTCGATCGCGGTGCTTCAAAAGACGTCTATAAGATAGTGACAGGCGACGAATCGTGGATCTATGCATATGAGCCAGAAATTAAACAGAAGTCGACTGTATGGGTCTTTCAAGACGAGCCAAATCCGACAAAAGTTGTTAACGCACGAAGCACTTCGAAGCAAATGGTTCCTTTGGTATAAATGGTCATGTCGCAACAGTGCCGTTAGTAGAACATCGTATGGTCAATTCTGAATGATACACCACTATTTGTTTGCCAGAAGTGTTCGGAGAAATGAGGAAACCAACCGCCGAAGACGGATCATTCTCCACCACGACAATGCGAGCTCTCACACATCCGCTCAAACAAGTGAGTTTTTGAGCACTCAAAACATCGAATTGATGGGTCATCCGCTGTACAACCCTGATTTGGCACCCGGTGACTTCTTTTTATTCCCGAACATCAAAAATAAATTGCAAGGTCAACGTTTTTCGACGCCTGAAGAAGCGGTTGACGCGTTCAAAACCCACGTTGTGAAGTTATCTCATTTGGAGTGGAAAAAGTGCTTCGAAAATTGGTTCAAACACATGCAAAAGTGTATTGATCTTCATGGAGAATATTTCGAAAAACAATAAAGCCATTTTCGATGATAAAAATTTGTTTTTACTTGTCTGTCTCAAAACTTAAGTAGCAACCCTTATATATATACTTTAGAGTATGAAAATTATGAAGTATCATTTAGTTTTTTGTGGCATCGCCATCACAAACATCAAGCATCCATATCTCAAACCCCTTCTAGTATACTGTATAAATATTTACATACTTGATGCAATAAATTATTTTAAAAAAAATGTGACTAAAACCTACATAATAAAGTGACATAGTGGTTTCTCTATGTGAAATCATTTTCGAACCTTTCGACATGTCACTTTTTTTTAGTTCATAATACCAATTCAATACATACTTCATTCAGGACATGTCATGCATTCATCATAGAATACGAAAATAATGACACATTTCTACTTTTTAAACCTTTTTATAGGTTCAAATTAATTAAAATAATTATTTTCTATCATGTACTTAATGTTTGTAGTATCACAAAAAAAATCTATAAGGTTGAAGATAATTTAAATAGAATAAACTTCAACAAAGATCCGTTCAAGACTCCACTCAGCAACGATCATGTTTAACACTGATTAAAATCAATATATCTCAATTTACATTCATACTATTTTAAAATCAAGACCACCAGCATCATGTTATCTGTAAGACATGAATGTTTCTTTAAAAACTACTATTGAATATTGAAATGTGTGTATACAATTGTAGCCTAAGCCATGGATTATGCATTGGAACAAGTTATCTGTCAATCTAGAAATAAAAAATATATATACAGTACCTGGCGGTAAGTAATACACATCATTTGTAGAGCGTCGACCCTGTCGCACAATACGCTAACCGCATCGTGACTACGATACCGGACTGTTAGCACATCGTGCGACAGAGACGACGCTCTACAAACAATGTGTATTACTTAACGCCGGGTACTGTACATCATTTGAGTTGTTTTTCCATAATAATATTAATTTCCTAATTACATTTTAAGATTAAGGTTTATTTTATCAGTCACGGTCTGTCTTACAAAACACACTACGGTAAATCCTGATTTGTGTCGTGTCCTTACACTGGTTAGTGTTAATAATTCCAGATGGTTCACTGAAACAAACTTCCATCACCATGAATGGAACGGAAAAAACTAGACAAAGCAGGAATTTCTCGCTTTACGTGTTGTTAATATTCAATGTGCTAATTGATTGAAATTTTCAAATCACAATTTTGAGAAAAGTAGAAAATTTACTGGAAATCGGTTAAAATGGTACTGATATAAATGAATTTATATTATATTTCAAAAAAGAAATCAATGTATTTCTAGTAAATTACTCTTGAAGCTTTGTTTTAAAATAAATCAAATAATTTTGCATCAATTGAGCCTACAAAGACTACCACACTTTGGAATGTAGACACCTAGACAAGCATTCTGTTCATTTGCAACATTTACATTCCTTTGTTTCTTTCATTTCTTTTCATAATAAATTATAAAAATAATTTTTATACATGTTTTCTGTCTTTCAAATTTTATTTTTAGGGACATAAATTTTGTTTATAATTTTAATTGTACATAAAAATTTACTTCCCAATTGTAAGTAAATGTAAATGCTGGAAATATTGTCATATTAATAATTACTAAGGAAAATGTTACCCATTTATAATATGTTACCGAAAGAGCATCACAATAATATTATATTTTGGAATATATAAGCAAGATACTTTTCAAACACATATTTTTTTATGTGGTCTGCTCTTTGTTTAATTTTGCATGATCAAATACATGATGAAAGCAATCAACTAATTTACATAAACCAACTTAAAAACAAAGATGTTGAGGATAATTTCCCAAGCTAAGAATATACTAATATCATATTTGGATTCAGAGTTGACAGCAAAAATGTTGAAATATCTTCACAATTGGAGGAAAATTGAAATAACCCGATGAAAAGGATGCTCATCCAGAACTATACCCGGTGTCATGATAGTATAATCAGTCACGGCCTATTGTGGGAGCAGAGTGCAACGTTGTGAATCAGCCCTGTATTCATAATGGAACATACTACCTTGATCAAAAAGTTTTAGGACCGGCCACCGTGTGGCGCTGTCAGTCACCCGATTGGAATTCTTTTTTTTTTTTTGTTCGGTTACCACATCTATCATTGACACTTCCCTCCAAATTTCAGCGTCATAGCTTGACATTTGTAAAAGTTACGCTGTACTGAGTACATATACCTTTGTGCGTGTTTTCGATTTTTTACAAGTTTGAAAATGGCATCAACTGTGCATCAACGAGTTTGCATTAAATTTTGTGTGAAAAACGGATTTAACGGTCCGCAGACCTTGGAAATGTTGGAGAAGTGTTTTTCAGTGGCACGAACGCTTCAGAAGTGGTCGTGAGTCGGTCGAGGATGACGAACGCAGTGGCAGTCGAAAACCGATGAAAACATTGATAAAATCAAAGAAATGTTGGCCGAAAACCGCAAATTGACCATCAGAGAGCTGGCAGAGGACTTGAACATCGCTTATGGATCCGCTCAAGACATTTTGGTTAGTGATTTGGGCCTAAGACGTGTCGCTGCAAAACTGGTGCCGAAAGACCTCAATTTAGAAATCGCGAAAGAAATGATTTCCATGAGTTTTTGACCAAAAACAACACGATTACTATCCAGCAGTCTTCCAATTCACCTGATCTGGCTCCCTGCTAATTTTTCTTGTTCAACCGACTTAAAAAAAACGCTTCGCAGAACGCGTTACAGGACCCAAGAGGATGTCATGAAAAAATCGAAGACGGCTCTAATGGACATACCGAAAATTGAGTACCAGCGGTGTTTCGAGGATTGGATCAAGCGCTGGTGTAAGTGCGTTGCAGAAGATGAGAAATACTTTGAAGGGGACCATATCGATTTTGATGAATAAACTTGTATTTTCGATTTTATGAATAAAGTCCTAAAACTTTTTGATCAAGGTAGTATGAGTGATAAAATGACTCAAATTAAACTCGTCAATTATTCTCACTTAATAGGCATACATTGGTCGTAATTAGTACATAACAATTAAATTCAAATCAATAAATGAGCCTAGTAGTTGCTAAGCTTGCTTAACAGCCCGGTTCAATTCACGGCACCTCCCGGACTGATTTTACTTTCAGATCTTTTTATCTAAATTTATTGTTGTTTTGGCACTAAGTACTTGCCTAATATAAGTGCTCTTGGGTAAATGGAAATGTAACAAAACAGCTCTATGAAAATTTTTGAGTTTTTTTTATATCCTAAAATACAAGTTGACAGTTGGTGACGAATAATTAACATTGATAGTTTTTTTTTCTATGCGTCTCATGTATTAAAGTAATTAAATAAATTTTTCATTATTTTAATAAATGAGATACATATATAAAAAACTTGTGTTTATCAATGGAACTCATTTACTTCAAGCAGAATTCTTCCATTAACATTAAGAATGAAAAAATTGTTATCATAAATTCAGGAAATATTTTCATTTATTCCAGCTTGAAGATGATTAAAAAGAAAAGCTCTTTTTTCTATCAACTAACACTCATGACCACTTTTGAATCAAATGCAAAATAAACTCATCACACAGGGCTGAAAAGGTTCGAGGATTTTTCCACAAAAGATATATGCGTTGTTAAATTTATACTTGATTTATATAATATGTATAGATCTTTATATCCAAAAAAGATCCAACTCAAGAAACACCTTTTTTAGTTTATGGGAAATATTCAATGAGAATACCTAACTCATAAATTGTGTTTTTCTTGGTTAAATAAATATATAAATATTCCCATACCACAAAACCCTGCAAAAGGTGATCATATATTTACTCAAAACAGATAGAATGTGAGTTAGATCAATTTTGCATATACGAGGCGTGATAAAAAAATACTGAAATTTTGATTATCTCGCAGTTTGTTTGTTTTTGATTGAACCTATTATTTCCTTACATTGACAACACTGTCTGTAATATACATTTCAATTTTCAGTTATATTGGATGGGCAGTTTGTGTTTGACAGGCTAGCATTTACAAAGCATTTTGGCACATTTGCAATTTTTTTCATGTTAAAAATTACTAGAAAAAGAATATGCGTTACATTTTGTGTTAAAAATGGAATCAAGTGCAGTGAAGTGGTGCAACTATTGGAGAAGGCTTTTGGCGAGAATGGTATGTCGAAACCAAGGGTTTATGAATGGTAGAAACATCCTCAAGTGGGCTGTAAAAACGTTGAAGATGACAAGAGGGATGTGCATCCTAGAACATCAACCACCGATGCAAAAGTGGAAAAAATTAAGGCTATTGTGCTTATTAATCGCCAAATCACTATAAGGCTGAGGAAGTTGGTATCTCATACGGTTCACACTAAGCAATTTTTACCTTTCTAAGCAAAGTTTTGGGCATGAAATGAATGGCAACCAAATTTGTTTCAAAATTGTTGAATTTTCAACAAAAGCAGCAATGCAAAAACGTCGTAAAGCAAATGTTGGCTGAACTTACTGACGACCCAGAATTACTCCAACACGTCATAACAAGTGACGAAACATGAGTGTAAGGGTTGTGATATCAAAACAACGGTCCAATCGTCCCAATGGAAGATTCCTGAAGAGCCAATACTGAAAAAACACCAGGTTTGATCAAATGTCAAGGTTGTTCTTATTGTTTTCTTCCATAACAATGGCATAATCCACTATGAATTCTTACCACCAGGACATACGGTCAATAAGAAGTATTATCTTGAGGTTTTACACCGTTTGCATGAGGCAATCTGAAGAAAACGATCAGAATTGTGTTCAAACAACTCCTGGATTTTGCAACACGATAATGTACCGGCTCACACTTCATTACTGATTCGTGAATTTAAGAGCTAAATCAACACCGTTGTGATGCAGCAGCTATCATATGCAACATACATGGACCCCTGCGACTTTTTCCTGTTCCCGAAGATGAAAAGGACATTAAAATGTTTTGCGACCATAAAGGAAACAAAGGATAAATCGCTGGGTGAGTTAAAGGCTCTTCTAAAAAATGCGCTCCACAAATATTTTACGAATCGAAAAAAACTTTGGCAAAAGTGTATTTTACTCTAAGGGGACTACTTTGAAGGGGGCAATAGTAATATTAATGATTAAATAAATACTTTTTGCTAAAAATGAAAATTCTTATTTTTTTGATCAAGCATCCTATGTTCAAACTAAAAATGTGAATAAAGTGGTATTATTATATTCAAGAGTTTTTCTCTACAAAAAATTTCTTGCATACTAAAATAACACTGAAATAAAATATGTGGTTTTTGATCAAAATCTGATATATTTTTCGCCGTGAAAAGATTGAAACTTAAAAATTGTTTACATGAATAATACATTTCTGAAGGAAATAATGTTTTCAAAATTTATCAAATTATAGCATTTATATGATAAATTATCATTTTAATTTGTTTTTAAATCACTGATACAGTTCAAATTAATTCACGGATAGTAAAGGTGTATCTATTACCAAGGATAGTTGTCGAGATAAACAATTATAAGATTGATAAATAAAATTGCAACAAACTTGAAAGAGTTGATATAATTTTAATTCCTGGCAAGGACCACGAGATGTTCACCATAGAGATCTGTCGCTTAGTCTCTAGTGAACTTCTACTGTACTTAACATAGCTGCTCTGCAAGTGTTCAAATATTTGTGCAATTTTGAAAAATATTAAATAAATCTTACGTTTACAATTTGTATCACTTAAACCTAAGAAAAATATATATTCTTTTTTTTTTTCTCAATTATGTACATTAAATTTTTGTAACCAAATATTACGATTCAAGTTTAATATTCTAATGACATCTGTGATAACTATTTCAATTTGATTGAATTTTAGGGTGAATATTTTTTTATTCAGATTATAAATGGACATAATTAATTTATACCAAGCAGATTGTTGCTAAAATGAAACTGCTCACTTATCCCTCTTAAATTATAAACATCCTAAATATATTATTTGTATATAAAATTAACAATAAATAAATTTGTGCTATTCTTAAAGAAAATCAACATAAACTAAAAGTATAAGAAAACGCGTGAGTATAAGAAAAAAGTGAAATTTTCATTTGTACATATATTAATGAATGATTGCTACAAAGAAACTATCTTGTATTTGTAAATGCAAGCAATGTTGATTTTAAAAGCACTTTTAAATTACTTATATTTTGAAAATTACACCGACCTTTATTTTCTACATATTTTTTTAAATTTAATTTCACTCGATACACCAACTGAGGAATCAACTTATTGATGCACTGGACGTATTAATATTAATATTGAGCGCTTTCATTTTGGTTTTGCTTAATTTATTAGTCTATCTTATAAAAAAGGTTCATAAAAATTTAGAAATAACTTTTATTTTTTTGTCTTATAATTATAAAAGAATAAAAGTGGTACATCTGTGTTTCAATTCTTAAGGGTTTTTTTTACCACATATGTTAATATTTATTTTATAGTTAAATAATATATTTTAATGTATTATAATCAGTTATAAACATATTTGATGTATTATTATCAGTTCTACTAGTAAAATAGAAGAAAAGATTAAAATAATCAGTTATAAACATATTTGATTAATAATTAAAAGAGGATTACAAATACATGACACATTCACTTTGATTATTCAGAGGGATAAGTTAA
>CATKWJ010000489.1:0-21952 GCA_949825065.1 Odontocerum albicorne | reverse complement strand
AAACCGCTTCGTGGAACGCGTTGCAGCGCCCGAGAGGATGTCATAAAAAAATTGAGGACACCTCTGATGGACATACCGAAAATTGAATACCAGCGGTGTTTCGAGGATTGGATCAAGCGCTGGCGTAAGTGCGTTGCAGTCGATGGGGAGTATTTTGAAGGGGACCATATCGATTTTGATAAATAAAGTCGTATTTTCGATTTAATGAATAAAGTCCTAAAACTTTTTGATCAAGGTAGTATATAGAGTGAAACGTCCTTAACTTAAGTGCTGTACCTATGCCATGTGGTATTGAATCTGCAGCGCAATTAGAACGGAAACCAATCACTTGGTCAAATCGTGAGAGGCACGGCTCGGAGGACGCCGCGCCCCGCCCTAGCCTTAACTTCAGCCCCAAACTCTCGCAACTCAAATATCGCAGGATGATTAATCTGTTTGCCTGCATATGGATCACTATTGGAGTTTCTTCAATTACCGTGCACGTAGACAGAATGGCTAATCCTGTTAATTCCTACAAAACGTACAAATGGTATTACTACGAGTAGTATTATATATTTAAGGCTGGTAACTAGATGCAGCGTATCTAGTTTCTAAATCAACCTCATTGGATTACGCAGCCTTTGTCATAATTATGTCATTATTATTGTGTTGTATTATATCATATTACACTTTCTTTGTAAACAGTACAACCTGGCGGACGTATTGACATGTGGCAATCTATTCCAACTAACCAGAAATATTTAAAGAGGCCTTAAGTGAAAACCAGACTGGAATCGTTTTTAAAACAATCTGGGTTTCAACGGGAGTCGAACCCGCAACCTCTGGACTGGAAGACAAGTGTCTTACCAACTAAACCATGGAGGTTGTCTTACCAACTAGGTTAAGATTTACATTGTACGTTGAAAAAGAGAGGGAAGCCTCTTGAAACTAGTCGTTGGATATTGGTCCAGTGGTACACCACGAACTTGAAATTTTTATTATCTAATTTATTTAATTTTTATATTTTCTTTTATCAATTTGAGAGATAATACGACTTTTTAAAATAATGACTCATAAAGAATACAAATAGGAGTATAAAAAAGCCTATTATTGTTAAGTTTATTTAATGTGGAACAAAAACTGATACATGGCTGCTCCTTATATAGGGCACACTATACTTGGACACCACAAAACGTTTTGTAACAATACTGGAAAAAATATATTTAGAGCATTGTGACACAGAGTATTGTCAATATGGTGAATACAAAATGTACCCGCATATCAATAATTATGTTATTTCCTTACAGTAGTCTTAAGAAGATTAAAGGGTGTGAGAAAGGGAAGGAAATGATTAAGTTTTTTTTAAAGTCGCGGTTCCAGCGGGATTTTAATACGCTCCCTCTGGGTTGGGAGACAAACGTCTTGCCACCTAGACTACGGAGGTCGTTATAATTGTGCTATTCGAAAAGTAGTTTAGTATTTTTAGGTCAAATTCAAACGCAAAATTACACCAAATGCTCGTATACGGTAGCTTTCAATATTTTCACACATATATTACGAGTATTGTATTAGACTTTCGATTGTATACAGTATGACCTGGCGGGCTTATTGCCACGTAGCAATCTCTTCCATCTAACCAGGGAGATGTTAAAGAAGCTTATGTGTAAACCTGAGTGGAATCCTTTTAAATAAATTGTAATCTGTGGTAAATTTTAAAGGTGTACCCAATTTTGATTGGTCGTGCAATATACCCGATTGAGAATATCATTAAGAAGCTAAATATTAGAAAATAATAACGGATGAAGCAAAGGTAACTCCAATTACTCTTGACCGCATCCTATGAGTCCAGACTACCGTGAGTTCAGCTTTCTTTCCAAACAAGAAATCCCTCATATCAGTGCGAACCATAGATGACTTGAATAAAAGGCTTTATATTATCAACGTTAAATTGTTTAATATCTATAGAGATGAGCGCCTCCAAGAACGTAATTGAAATAAACCAGTGCTTCTCAAAACAGCTGATGCTACTGTAAAAAATATAAGAATTAATATCAAGAATTTTAAACAAGATATTGTTTTTAATCGCAATAAATTATTAAAATTTTTTATTTGTATTCATCAATGTTTTATTTCTTGAATTTATTATTGGTTTCAGATACTTGTTTCCATCATCTGATAAAAAGTAAATAGAATTTTATAGAGCAGCAAATCTTTGGATAAAAATATTTATTATCATCTGGGTCTTTTTCTTTGGCTTGAAGGCTCAATGTCGACTGTATTATAGAGCTTTATATATCCATGTAAAGTGCAGTCTCACTTCATATAGCAATTACAAACTCGTATTATATGATCAGTCTATCGTACACGTGGGCCACCAAGTAGTATTATATGGTCAGTTTATCATACACGTGGGCAACCAAGTAGTATTATATGATCAGTCTAAAGTACACGTGGGCAACCAAGTAGTGTTATATGATCAGTCTATCATACACGTAGACAACCAAGTAGTATTATATGATCAGTCTATCATACACGTGGGCCACCAAGTAGTATTATATGATCAGTCTATCGTATACGTGGGCAACCAAGTAGTATTATATGATCAGTCTATCGTACACGTGGGCAACCAAGTAGTATTATATGATCAGTCTATCGTATACGTGGGCAACCAAGTAGTATTATATGATCAGTCTATAGTACACGTGAGCAACCAAGTATTCTTTTCCAAGTTTAAGGGTATTCGTTTAGTATTATTTCTGAAGTTTATCTTCTTTAATAAATGCTGAGCGTTGTGATCTTGTCGTGTTTCAAACACGGCGCACTACTTATCTCCACCCCTCCCGGTCCAGGGCCATGTTGAATGCAGCAGTTAATGAGGATCCAGTGAACTCTCTTATTTGACCTGTCTATCTCATATCTCACCTGATTTATTCCTTAACTTCATTACATCAAACAAAATACATAATATAATAAACTCTGAAAGAGTTGACATAAAACTAGAAAAGTAATAAATATATAAGCAATGATAATTCATGCTTCCTTGTGAAGTGACTCAATTATATCAGAAAAGTTTATAAAGACGCTCGATCCTCAATTTAGCACCGAAATATTGAAGATTTTGATATCGCAAAATACGTTCAATAAAGTAATTCAATATGCGATTGAAGATCCTTTAAAATTGACCGGTTCATGAAAAAAGCACCGAAAACTATTTAAGTTTCGATGACATAAAAAATTGCCAAGTAGGTATATGGAACAAAAAATTATCTCTCAGGAGTTTCCTTTATTTGAATTGTAAGTAATTTTTATATACTGGAACGTAAATCTCTTTTAATGCTTAAGTAGTACTAGTCAAGCATACAAATAAAAAAAAAATTAAGGTACATCTTGGGTAAAATTCATATTGCCAGGAATAAAGGTATGACAGATATCTTTTCTCAATCATAATACATGCAACACTATATTCCAGATCTGTATTTCTGTTGATGTGCGTTATGTTATTCACTCTCACGTACTTACATACCATCACCATCATCACGTGACCTTCTGAGGATAGAGCGACTGTCCTATCTCAACAGACATCCTTCACATTTTGTACATCCATACGACTTTTCACACATCTCTAAACTTACTTTCCTTGGTTTTCTGGTTTCCTTGGCATTCCCCTTACATTTGTACAGTATATTTATTTTGTGAGTATTTCATCATTTATTCGTTCTACGCACCCAAACAATCTCAGAGTATTTTTCTTCAAAAATACCCATTAGCCTAAATATATTCAACCCTAATCACTTACTTCCGTATATTATCATATATTTCCCCTCATATATTATTCTTAGTGCGCACATTTCCACATTTATTCAGCTGCCTTCAGTCATATCAATGTTGGCACTAAAACACTGTCGGGAACTATAATTAGCAAATTTTGATACTGTCCGGTTCGATTCTTTATATTTTAGTGACCCATTATCTTTGTTTCTTATACTACACACCGTTCGATATCCATCGTATCTTTTCCATCATCTGAGAAAATACTACCTAAATAGCAGAATTCTTTCACTTGCTCTATTCTTTCCTTACTCACCCACATATCACACTTTATTTTCCTTTCACATTTTTACCACTATCACTTTGAATTTCGCAACAATTAATCATCAGATTCTTCTGTTTACATCTCTCATCCAATATATTTTTGAGAATCTTTAATTTATCTTCATTCTCCGCAAAAACTATCATTTTATCAGAATACAGTAATTCGTCCAAATAAAACATTTTGAATATATATTCGTAATATCATTCACTCCTAAATCTGAATTCTTAATTTAACAATAAAATTTATATCACTTTTCTCGCATTTTTAACTTTGGAGAAAATATTGCACTAACTTCCTATCGTCAAAAAACCTCAAGAAATAATACAATAATTTTGTATATGGAACCCGAATCCCTGACAAATTTTGTATCATATATCTAAATGAAAGAGAGTCTATAATATTTTATAGATAATAACAACTTCCCAGAAATAAAAAGGTCTTAACATTTTTTCTAGCCATGCCAATTAGAGTACTATTTTCTCTTTTGTATATCTAAATGAAAGAGTATTGTATATCTAAATGAAAGAGTCTTAATATTGAAAAACCAATATCATATTGTATATCTAAATGAAAGAGTCTATAATATTTTATGGATTATAAATAACAACTTCCCAGAAATAAAAAGGTCTTAACATTTTTTCTAGCCATGCCAATTAGAGTAATATTTTCTCTTTTTTATAAAAAAAGGCGTAGGACCGTGTTAAAAAGTAATTCTTAACTATTCGCCTTCTTTTTAATTAAATATATGTATGTTACGTATTTAGTTGTGACTGGAAATGAGAAATCATACGACCCCCACGCTTGTCACAACTGAGAATTATTTGATTCACGATGATACAATTTACTAAACCTCTTCAAGATGAAATAAGTTTTCCGGTATTATAGCTTATATAATAATAATGGCACCATAAAGGTGTTTTAAATGACAATAATTCTATCGTTCGCCATAGAGGGTATAATTCCTTTATCCTTTATGTGGTACACGCGTATAAAGATATAATAAGGCTTCCAAATAGAACGTTTAGGATTTAATTATAATTACTTGTCGATAAATTTTCGAGTTGGTGCTATCATATCTTCGAGTTTACTGTAATTAATACGAAACGAAATTACTATAATTAACAATGCATTTTCCTCCCTATCCAAAGCAGGATCTTGGTGGCCAAAGTCTTATCTTACCCTTGATTTGGCTATAGGTAGGTTTGTTATTTCGATGCTATTGATTTGTTTTTGGATATACTGGAGGGGCTTTAAAATGTTTGTGTTCGGTTTATTTTTAAACGTATTATATCTATACATCCAAATATCGTGCCAGATTTAAATGGTTTAAAATAAAACAGCGAAGTCATCTACATATTCTGTCAACCCTATGTGTAGTGTTGAACAATTCAAGCTGCCCTCAGTATCTGCATGAAAAATTCATTTTTAATTCAAATTAATTTTTTTCAGACCCGTTCCTCAGATCTGGTGATGTATATTTAAAAATAAACTAAAGAAGTGTTATTTATCTCAAAATATTCCTGTTCTTAACTCTCATGCAATTCTCACCCTAATCCCTATTTTATTTAATATTTATCTTTTATTTTACTTTTTCATATATTTTTCCAACACTTACATGCTAAAGATACAACTATGGATACCAATAATAATATGAAACAAAATCTGGTTGATTGGGAAAAAAATCCTTTAAATAAATAAATACGCCAAACGTGTTTGCTTGACATTATTAAATAATTTTAATAAAATGACACTATGAACGTGGTGGCTAGTCACCTTTACTGAATGGGTATTGTGGAGAATCCCAGTTGTGAGTGTGGTTTGGATGAAGAAACTACAGATCGTGTGTTTTTCGGTTGTCTTTTGCGAGACAGGCTTGATTTACTAAAATCCATATCTTTATCGCGTCCAATGAATGTTGCGTTTCTTCTTTCTTCGAGGAACTTTTCCACTATCGATTGTTAAATTTTTGAAGCTTAATCAGTTTGAATTATCTAGAATTGTAATGTTTTGAAATTGGTTTATTATATTGACTCATATAATTACGTAATGACTAATTTGGTGGCTAAAATCATCCTAGTTTGGATAGCCCATTTAAAAAAAAAAACATGAACCATTCTTATCCTTGAAGAGTCAGAGCATTCAAAAGAGCCCTACTACATGTCAAGTCCTGCAAACTCGGTCAGTGTAAGGCCAACTTTCCTTCACAGAGTTTTCCTATCTATTTTATCTTAGCATCCCTGGAGTGATCACAGGACTTCTTTTTTTCAAAACAACATGCATTGGCAACCTTTATTTGGTATTCCTATCCTAGCCAACTAATCTGCAACTTCTCAACATAAAGTTCTAAATTCTATGTTTTACGCCGAGATACTCTTGGTGCAAAACCATAGAAATGATACAGGTATTTGAAACTCAGGAATTTTAATTTATAAGCACACCGTGTATTTCGAGGTCCTTAATATTAAAGTACCTGTAAAATATCGGATCTCGACGGTGGATAAATTAAATTCAGTGAAACGAAAACTGTGTTAATTAACTCATTTCGAAGAGTAAATAGAATAAATAATCATCTTCATAATTAAAATAATTTGATTACTCCTTAATTTTTATTGATCTATAAAATTGTTTACAGCAAAAATTCTCGGAACATTTAATATTTTTACTTTATCAATTTTTTTAAATTTTATTCAAATAATAAATAAATTAACTCCAATCTTCACGAGATACACGGTTTTTATCAGCTCTCTTATAAGAATCATTACCTGTTTTAGCTGACTTAATTATTAGGATCATTACCTGTTATAGCTGACTTATTTATTTATTTCTTTTACACTTTTACTGCAAATACAACCTGGCGGGCTTATTTCCAGGCGGCAATCTCTTCCAACCAACTAGACAAAAGTAAATGAAGCAAGTTACGTGGTCGCATACATCATTCAAATGACTATCCATCCCCACGAAATCTATGAACATATACGTGAGCACATGCCCACAAACCCCACAAAAACGGACAATCACCCGAACATTCTTTTTCATATAAAGTGAGATATCATCAGTCAAAAGGAAAGGAAGGGATGGTGGAGAGGAAAGGGAAAGAAAAATCAGGAATGAAACACGTTATTTTACTGACTAGAAATTAAGAGGTTTTTCAGTCGCTTCTTAAACCATGCCAAGGACGGGGCGAATCTTATTTTGGTTTGTAACTGATTCCAGAGTCTCACTGCATGGACAGTAAAGGACGACGTAAATAAAGAGGAGCGGTGAACTGGAAAGGCCAATAAACAATCTCTGTTTGAGCGTAGCGCTAATGCATGATTGGAAAGACGCTGAACATTCTCGGCGAGATAAGAGGGGGCGGTTGGACAGTTAAGGATATTATACAATAGAGACATTATGGGAATTTGGCGTCTATTTCTAACACTCAACCAGTTCAATGCCTTCTGGTATGAAGTTATATGATCGTACTTACGTAGGTTGAAAATGAATCTTAGGCACACATTTTGAAGACGCTGTAATTTGTCCAGCTGTTCCTTACACCCGCGAGATTAACATACACACATAAACAATGTAACAAGTCCAAGTTGCAGCCAATCATAAAATTTAACAACTCGCAACAAAAAAATATACACTAGTGTACTAACATACTAACAAAGCTCTTGTCCCTGAGCTGACACAAGTGTACTAATAAAGCTCTTGTCCCTGAGCTGCTATTAAACAAAACATAAAATTATCAAACTCCATAGACATTTTATGTTACCAATTCGCAATCGCAAGATTTTACACACTTTCTTTGTTTAAATTGAAAGTTTGTTTTATTTACACATTTTTTTCAAAAACAGTTTTTTTTTTTCAGTTGGACTGAATTTACAGGATAACATCAACAGGTATGAAGCAACTTTTTTTATTTAAAAATAAACTCGTGAGAAAAAGACGATTTACTTAAATAATTTTTTCATTATCACTGTCACGCCATGCCCCTTTTGGGATGTGCACTAAGGATAGGCCTCTACTTCATTCCAGAATGGAAGATCTGTTCTTAGTACCTAATGACTTTAGCATAATGGTCTACTGCCGCAATAATATGGGAGGTATAAGTAAGTATTACACTTACGTTGTATAAAGTATAACCTGGCGTATTTATTGTCATGTGACAATCTCTTTAAATCAACCATAAAGATCATAAATATATCTTAGGTAAAAACTAGACTAAAACTTTTCATAAAAAATGGTATCATTTCTGATATTTTAAGGAATAACCTTCAGTACAATGTCTCGGCTTCAATACAATTATTTTTAAACCATTGTTTAGTTTACACACATCCTTGATTTCCTCCATTCAAATCCGTTCAGTATTCATTCAAAAAGTTCTCTCGTCTTTATTCCGAACATTGCACATTATCAAAGAAGGTCGAGTCTTCTTACTAATTTCCTTTCTATCTTAAACTTTGACTGCTGCAGGAGTAGATGAAAGATTCATTTCCTAAAGAGGTTTCTCTTCGGGCATTCGGATTTATCCCTTATATATTTTTTATTTCCTTTGACTTAAACCTACAGAATTCCTTTCTTGGTAGAACTTTTGGTACACAAAACATTCTCTTGGGTATAAAGGATTGTAATTGGAATTGTTTAAATTGTTTTACACTTAGTAAACACTGTTATCTGGAATAACGATTCCCAATTCCGCTTCCTTTTTTGTTCTTACAAATGTATCTTTAGTACCCCAAAAACAAGATATTGTACAGCGCTGGTACGTAACACCTCAATACCCAAGAACCCTTTAAGAATTGGAAATTAATAAAACAATTAATTCAAATGAAAAAGTAATACTTTTTAAGACTCGGTATTGGGATGTTAGGGTGACAAGTAAACGTGCTAGCGATAATCACCAGGTTACGCCTTCTGTAATGCAAAAAAATAGACAAATTTTCAATAAATTGTATCAAATTTAAATCAATATATATTACAATACATACACTTCCCAATCAAAGTGGGCAGAGGGCACAGAGTGCCAGACTTTCTTATCGCGACATACATTTATTAACCATTTTACATTTCCTACCATTAAAATATCATTCACTTGATCCAACTATAAATTATTTGGTCTTCCCATAACACGCCTTACACTGAAATTAACAATGCACATTTGTTTTTTAGCCTTCCTTTATTTTTCATTCTACATGCCCAAACCATTTCAGAGTGCTCTTTTCATTTTACTTAATACATAAGTCTTAAGTTTGCATTCATCCCAAATTCCTTCTAGTATTTTGTCTACATTATCGCCACATTTATTTATCGAACACGACTTTCTGTAGCATTTGTTCGGCTTCTTTTAACCTTTTTATACGTCTACGTTTCACTTCTATACATCAAAGTGGGTACACAAATTGGTTCACATATGTTCATATTTAAAATTATATTAAAACATGTAGTTAAATTAATCATACGATTTGAGAATTTAACTATTACCAACAACTTTTAAGTTAAAAAATACTAACTGAGTATGATGTGTCATCAATAATCTCGCCATTAAAATTGATTCTAAGTATACAACAAATAGCTTAGTCGTAAGAGGAATACATTTTTGTCGTTTGTTTTGAATAAAATATGAAGTACCTCTTACGTTGCTTAAAATAATGGAAGCAGACCGAGTTCAAATTACACTTTTGTTTTTTTTATTATATATTCGTATATACTGCTTTATAGCGACATGAGCGGAATACTCAGGGGCTGCAATTTATCACAAAACGTTTTTGTGACGTACATTGTTTTACCCCAAGAACCTTATTTTTTTTTCACAATAAAATTTATTATAAATTTTGGAAAAAAACTGACCAAAACAAGAAGATCTCAATAACCTAGTTGGTAGGGCGCTTGTTTCTTACCTGAAAGTTTCGTGTTCGATTCCCATATTTAAAAAAAAGTTTCCAGTCTCATTTTCACTGAACGTATCTTTGACATAATTTGGTTTTATTTATTGCCACATGGCAATACACTCGCCAGATTGTTCTGTATGTTACAAAGTGAAATATAAAAATTTAACATAATACAATAAATAAGTGATAATATATAAGGGTACGGGCTAACTTCGGTAATGAATCAAGTAACGAAACTTCACCCATGGTATCGATTTCTGGTTACCCATTACTCACTACCTTTAGTTCGTTGTTACCCGACCAGGTAATGAGCCGATGGGGAGTGCGGTCACGTTGCCTATTACTATGCTCGCTCCCATTTAAAGTTCTTGTGCACGCTGCATCGTGTGATTTTGTTATATAATGTATGCACATAAAAGCATCTGATCGAACAGTGGGTTAGAGTTTCTAGTCTTTTGTGTATTAATGACATCATGACAAGTATTTACAAAATTATCTTAGCCAGCGTGAAGATCTGATATAACGGGACCTTGAGGATTCTCATCACGAACAATCTGTATTCCATATCTGAGCCAGCATAAAGATATTATATAACAGGACTTTGATTTTATCGAAATCTGATATAACGGGATCTTGAGGATTATCATCACCAAAAATCTGTATAATATATATAAGTCAGTATGGAGATCTGATACCATATAACGGGACTTTGATATTATCGAGATCTGATATAACGGGATCTTGAGGATTATCATCACCAAAAATCTGTATAATATATATAAGTCAGTATGGAGATCTGATACCATATAACGGGACTTTGATATTATCGAGATCTGATATAACGGGATCTTGAGGATTATCATCACCAAAAATCTGTATAATATATATAAGTCAGTATGGAGATCTGATACCATATAACGGGACTTTGATATTATCGAGATCTGATATAACGGGATCTTGAGGATTATCATCACCAAAAATCTGTATAATATATATAAGTCAGTATGGAGATCTGATACCATATAACGGGACTTTGATATTATCGAGATCTGATATAACGGGATCTTGAGGATTATCATCACCAAAAATCTGTATAATATATATAAGTCAGTATGGAGATCTGATACCATATAACGGGACTTTGATATTATCGAGATCTGATATAACGGGATCTTGAGGATTATCATCACCAAAAATCTGTATAATATATATAAGTCAGTATGGAGATCTGATACCATATAACGGGACTTTGATATTATCGAGATCTGATATAACGGGATCTTGAGGATTATCATCACCAAAAATCTGTATAATATATATAAGTCAGTATGGAGATCTGATACCATATAACGGGACTTTGATATTATCGAGATCTGATATAACGAGATCTTGAGGATTATCATCACCAAAAATCTGTATAATATATATAAGTCAGTATGGAGATCTGATACCATATAACGGGACTTTGATATTATCGTGATCTGATATAACGGGATCTTGAGGATTATCATCACCAAAAATCTGTATAATATATATAAGTCAGTATGGAGATCTGATACCATATAACGGGACTTTGATATTATCGAGATCTGATATAACGGGATCTTGAGGATAATCATCACCAAAAATCTGTATAATATATATAAGTCAGTATGGAGATCTGATACCATATAACGAGACTTTGATATTATCGAGATCTGATATAACGGGATCTTGAGGATTATCATCACCAAAAATCTGTATAATATATATAAGTCAGTATGGAGATCTGATACCATATAACGGGACTTTGATATTATCGAGATCTGATATAACGGGACCTTGAGGATTATCATCACGAAAAATCTATATAACATATCTAAGTCATCATGAAGATCTGCTTTAACGAGACCTTTAGGATTATCATCACGAAAAATCTGTATAACATATCTAAGTTAGCATGAAGATATGATATAACGGGACCTTGAGGATTATCAACATAAAGAATCTGTATAATATTGTATATCTAAGTCAGCATGAAGATCTATTATAAGGGGACTTTGACATAATTGAGATCTGATATAACGGGACTTTGATGATTTTCATAACAAAAAAAGGGCAGTAGGCCAAATACGTTTGAGAAGCTCTACTCTAGACATATTACTGAGGGTCGCCTGATAATACACTAGACATGGCCGTAATTTCTTCATGCTGAAAACTTTTGGAGCCTTGTGATATATAAACACTAAGAAATATTGGTAAATGCTTAATAATATACATAAATATAAATGTTTATCTTGCTTGCATTCCTTCACATATTGGTATCATTGGTAATGAATGTGTTGATTCCTTGGTAAAGGAAGCATGTTCTATCAATTGTCTCCTATCTGATTTTTCACAGCCAGTAACTGAACTTTGAAATAAAATTAAACATGATACTTGGCGCATATGGGCGTTGAATTGGGATATAACTGATTCAAATAAGGGCTCTAGATATAAATCAATCCAACAATCTATCCTTTTGAAATCATTGTTTAATATAATAAGAACGAACAAGACGGAATACTCTGTCACGTGTTGTTTGCGGACGGGCAAATGTGTAGTGACTAGTCATCTTTACAGAATGGGTATTGTAGAGAATCTCAGCTACGGGTGTGGTCTGGATGATGAAACTATAGGTCATATATTTTTCGGGTGTCCTTTGCGAGACATACTTGATTTATTAAAATCCATATCCTTACCGCGTCCAATGAATGTTGCGTTTCTTCGAGGAACTTCTCCACTTATAGATAGAACTTTTCCACTTACAGATTTTTGAAGCTTAATCAGTTGATATTTTAATTTGTCTAGAAGTGCCTTTTTAAAAATTAAATTTACTATATTGACTCATATAATTGCATTATGCCTTTAATTTGGTGGCACAAACCATCCTAGTTTGGATGGATTGCCTATTAAAAAAAATATTGTGAAGAATGCCATTTAATACATGAGTTTATCTAAAGTAAAATTGAAAAATGAAACCTGTACTAATTTCGAAACGTACTCAAATAAAAAAAAAAGTGTATTTTTTTCAGTTATTCAGGATGTAAATCTAGATTGTTTAGATTTGACACATTATTCCAGAAATAACATAATGACTAAATTCTTCTTTTCAGTACTTTAGAAATTGTCTGACGACTTCTTAATTAAATGGGTAATCGCATGGGTCAATCGCATCAGAGTGCTTAATGGGTTTTGCTTCCTGCTTTTTGGCCAGTGCAAATTTCAGCTAAGGATGTTATCTACGCTAGACCGGCCGGATATCCTCCCAGCAACAAAAGCGACACTTGAACGTGGGGGGAATGAAAGCCAAGTTTAGATCTCACAAGTATTATCAAACAGTTCAAGTATTATTGAAGGGGTTATTCGTTTTTGTTCAGCCATCTTTTTGTAGAAGTTAAAGATTTATAGCAATGTTATGTGATTTCTGATAAAATGTTTTTTTTTATTTCGTAATAATTTATATACGTGTACTGTATTTTTCGAAATAATTCCATATCAATTGGCTATTTTATAAATTTCGAAATAATTTAAATACTGTATTTTTCGAAATAATTTTTACTCTTTCGTTATATTTCATTATTACATTTTTTCTAACCAACCAGAAAGATGTTAAAGAAGGCCTACGTGAATATCAGGCTGAAACAGTCGAACTTGTAACTCCAGGCTAGAAGACAGGTTTATTACCAACAAACCCATGGAGGTCATAATTATTTTGCGTTTTAGTTTAAATTATATTAATATTTAACCAGATGTGAAAAAAATATATTCAATCTATAAACATACGAGTATGTCGTACAAAAAGCACATTATTGTCGTTAATAATTAAGAAAGCTTTGATTTATAAGAAAATATGTCAACTATTCTCATTTTTATAAATAAAAAGACGCGCGCGTTGTAATTATTCAAATATTGTATAATATAATGAAATAATTAATTTTCATCCACGTCTTGAAGCAGTGTAAATGTAGTGTTGAGTCGCGAGTGAAGTTTTCATAGTTTTGACATTCCGTTGTTAATTGATATGTAATGTCGATATTGTTGTGTTTATAGGGCTTTTTATGTAGAAAAAAATCATACAAAGTGTGCGTGAGGAAGTAAGTAGCTAATCGCGTGAATATTTTATATTAACAAGCACCGTTTTATAACAGTTCACAAATGTTATAAAAAACTCCGAAACTGTGCATGACGCGGCTTACTTGTTAAGTTTAAATAATCATCTTTGTGGTATGAGTATTTTTTGAACTTAACAATCTCATAATAATCTCATTCATCTCCCTTTCTCTCTCCTCTATTCATTAGGGTTGGGGTTGGGGTTGTAGCGGTCCAATATATTATATTATATTTAGTATTTATATGGTTGATTTACTCATTCTGCCAACTTACTGATTTATGTATTATAATATCTTCTAGTACCCATTACCTTAGATGTTGAACGTTTCATTTCAGCTTATTTATATCATGAGGGTAATATATCGAAGGAGATATCGAATGAATATTCGATAACGCTTGCGTTCTTAGAAATAACTTTAAATATAACTTCAACATATTCCGAAGCACTCCTAGGGAAGATCGTTAAATTAAACACATGTGTTTAAAAATATCCTAGCCATATTTCACCCTTTTTGATATTTCAAGGGAAGTAAGATGTCGCAATATTTAAACATGATTTTTTTACTATGAAATACTCATTTTATTGGCTTGATATTTTAGCGTTTATAGACTTTAGTATGTTTATATGATATTTTAAGTGATCCGAAATATTTTAAGTACACGTGTGATACATCCTGTGATTTTTATTGATAAATTACTATCTGATATTTTTCTTCTTTTAATAGAATATTCATTTTGGGGCATTCTAGGGCCTCTATTCATATAAAAATATTCATTTGCCGTTTTTTTGTTTTATTAAAAAACACTCATTCAATGTTTGTCCCCTTTAATTAAACAAAGTATTCGTTTGGTGTTTTTATTCTTTGATAAAAAAGTATTTGTTTTGTGTTTTTTTTCTTTGATAAAAATATTAGTTTGGTGTTTTTCCTTTTAATAAAAAACACATTCGGTGTTTTTTATTAACATTTTCATTAAAAAAATATTCAATCAAGTATGATATTTTTCTTATTTCCTGAAAAAATGATCATTTGATGTTTTTCATCTTTCACTAAAATAAAGAATTGATTTAGCATGAAAATATACTTTGTGGACCAAATCTTTAAAAAAATAAATACAAATGTCTGTTTTTGTTGCCATACGAGTAGAACAGTAAAAGTGGCTTTTCAAAGGTAGCTAAAGCCGATTGTTTTAAAATTCAATTCACGATATTCCGTACTCAAAATGGCGTGTAATGAATAGTAATTGACCAGAAAACCACCAATCATTTACGTAACCTTATCTAATTCACTTGATCAAAACAAGTTCTCGAAACTGCACAAAAATTACAGTTGTTCTATTTACTCATTTTCAACAAGTTATTGTATTTGGTCAATGTCCAAATGTCGAGGTCAAAAGACCTGCCAAGCCTAGCCATCTTGACGAGAAGTTTGTTACCCAACAGCGTAAAATGACTGCAGACAATGAGATGATATCTCTAAGATGATGATGGTCCAAATCATTATTGCAGCCTTGTATTCATTTTGAAAAAAAATGTTGACCTCAAAAGATATTGGATAATAACTACAGTTTCGCGAAATATTTTGTTCAAAATTATAAGCCTTTGAATAAAAAGGCTCAAAATTATTAATGCTGGAGTCATTTAATAAGTTATGTAATCTTGAAAGAAAATTTTGTTTTTTATATAAATTAAGTTTGAGGAACAATGGTTTTAATTTTTTTTATAAGTCATATATTTATAAATTGTATTTTATTATTTTCGTTGTATACAATATAACTTGATAATATATTGTATATTGAAAAAATCAACGAAAGAAGAAAAAGTGAAAATCATGCTGATACCATTTAAAAAAATAGATACTAACGGGAATCGAACACGCAACTTCTGAGTTAAAACATAGGTGTCTTACCAACAAGGCCACATTGGAAATTATTTTTGCGGTATTTAATCCCTTTTATTGTTTTTTTTATCTGCCCTTTTTTCTACCCATTGCTAAGTGAGGGCACCCCTATGACTTAATTTGTGGTCTTCACATCTGTTCACCGGGTGTATTAGTGAAACCCGACAAGTTTTGTCATATAAGGGTAGTGGCCACCTCCGTTTTCTGTCTGCCGTACAGCTTTGGAGGACACCTAGTGATTTTGTCTCAGCATGAAATGCTTCGATTTTAACCATATTGGTACACTTGGTGTGGTATTAAAATGCTGGAAAGAAAGAATTATTAGTACATACACGAGTAGCCTCAGTAGTTGAGAGCATAGATATTAATTTAAAACCAAGCCTGAGGGCTCGATTACTGGGATCGAAGACAATATTGCATCCCAGCCATGCTTTCAAGATGCCCGCATCGCCAATTTAGATGCATCGAAGGGTGTCGAACGAACGAATGAAATTACAACGTTATTCATTGTTCAAATGGACCTTATTCATAATTACACATATACGTGGTATTTAATCTCTTTTCCTATATTTAGTACATAATATAATAGATCTCCCAAGTAACAGTTTATTTTTAATAGATAACAAAAAATTACATATTTAAACAATGATAAAATAATCACATCATTATAATCGTTCCTTGAAATTAAGCTAATGAAGAATTTGTCATACTGTATTTCTTTGGCGTAACCCACTTTTTAACCTATACGTGCAGTAATATTATCACGCCGTGTCCCTTGCAGGCTAATTAGACAACATATTTTCAAACTTTCTATCCATGACCACAGCTTTCGCCTCCTCTACATTCATACATCTCGTGTTGCAAAATATTCTATTGTTCATACTTCTCACTTTATCTTCTGTTAAAATATGTTCCATTTTATCCAGCCATGCTTTCCTTGGTCAACATCTTTCACGCACATCTTGCACTTATGTATTGTATACTCGCTTATTCATTATTGTATCATTCATTCTCTCCACATTTTATCCAGCCATGCTTTCCTTGGTCAACATCTTTCACGCACATCTTGCACTTATGTATTGTATACTCGCTTATTCATTATTGTATCATTCATTCTCTCCACATTTCCAAACCATCTTAATGATCCTTTTTTTTCATCTTACTTAGAACACAGCCTTTCATTTGTCTTGTGTCCTGTAAACTAGGCTTTTGCCTGTATCTTACTGAGGACATGTAAAATGGAAAAATATGTTGATATTTCTTCCCGATTGTTGATTATACAATACCCCATTGCATACTTTCGTCAACTCAATATACATTCATTTCTGATGTTTTCATTCTGCCTTCTTTCAAACATAGACACTTCACAACATTTTCTACTTGCAAACATCTCCACAACACTATCAACACCCTTTCCGAAAAGGTCTAAATCTCATATCTTATTAACGCCCGTGAAAAAAAACCGGCCATCGTTATAAATCTTCTGTACTGAACAGAGAGAATATATTTTAAATAAATCCTGTTTCGACACAACATTTACAGCCGTTACATTCATATTGAATTTTCTCATGTCCCTATTGTTCACAAATCTTTTTATGTTATATATTTCTGGGTTTGATTTCCTCTATCATCTTAACACAAATTAATTTTCTCCAACAGTTCCGCACTTTTGTGTGATTCGTCATGGTTTTTAAACACGATCAAAATAAAACTTTAGTTGAACATTAAAAACAATCCATTCTTTTTAAATATCCTTTTGATTGATGCTTATTGAAATAAAGTTGAATGTTAACAACTGCTCTTAAATAAGCACTGTGAAAAAATGTCGAAATTTCTCAGATAATTAAATTGTGTTTTTTACAATAAAAATGGAAATACTTCTAAAAATGTCAAGTTTATGAGAAAAAAATAATTTAAGTGTGAATTATAATTAAACGCACATTTTATTTTAAGAAATATAAAACTGTATTAGGTTGGTGCATAATTAACGATCGTTTTACCGGCGCTCTTCGAATCTGTCAAATTTGTAGTTTTGTTTATTTTTTTTTACTAATATATTCCTTACTATTTAGGTTTTAAAATGCATGTCAATCTACCTTTATATTCATTATATCATGCTTTATCACTTCGAAAAAGGATGGACTGCGGCAAAGTCATTTTGCGATGTCAACGAATTCATGTATCACATATTTGCCATCCCACCAATAGCAGAAGCCGTTTACCATAATCTCCCAGTGAATTATAACAGAGCTCACCAAAACATACCATATGGCTTTTTTTGCATCGGACTACCTTTAAAATCCTTTTCGGAGTTTAACCGGGATCAATGCATACCTTCTTTCGTTTGACATTTTTTAAGAGAATCCGTGATTCATTACCGGTCACCAGATGTTGAAGAAAGGGATGTCGCTCGTTTTGCTGAAGCAATTGGGTAAATATGCGAACTTTCCTGGCCTTGTTTTTATTGGAGAGCTTGTGAGGAATTCATCCAGACATTTTGTATACCTTACCGAGCTTTTTGAGGCGTCTGACGATTGTGGAATATTTGACATTGAATTATTCGACCAGCATCTTTATTGTCAAATTTCCGTCTGCTTTGACGGCCATCCGATCAGCCTGATCATCAAATTTTCGTTTGCTTTGACGGCCATCCGATCAGCCTGATCATCAAATTTTCGTTTGCTTTGACGGCCATCCGATCAGTCTGATCATCAAATTTTCGTTTGCTTTGACGGCCATCCGATCAGTCTGATCATCAAAATCAGATGGACGACCTTTTTCTTTCTCATCTTTTAAAATTGTGTCGTCAGATTTCAAAGAATCGATCCATTTTCGAACTTGACTTGCACCGATTGTTTCTTCACCAAAGAGTTCGTTGAGATCGCGAAATGACTGTGCTGCTGTTCTTCTTTTTTCGAAGTGTTAAATCAAGAATTTGTGAATATGAAGATGTTATCGACACGCATTTAACTACCTTAATAATAAGAAATAAGTTAATATGCTTTTTTAAATAAAACGATACATTTGACAGATTTGAAAGGCACAGGTGAAAAGATCGTTAATTATGTACCAACCTATTATAATTAATGAAAAAAAAAGCAAGTTGAGGACATTTGGAATCTAGGAAGCATATTCACATTGAATGGCGTCGCGAAGTGCGATATTGAAATAAATGTAGTAAAAGTAATTTAGTAAATTGAAGGTTGTACAACATTTCAAAATAGAATGCACAGAAAAACAAGTTATAACAGAATAAGGAATAATTACATAACGAAAGAAAGTGCAGTGCTTAAGATGAAGATACGAGCGTTGAGATGCTTCGGTCACGTAGAAACACTGAATAGTGAAATATTTACAAATTTATAGAAGGTAAGATAAATTTGGGAAAGTCTACAAAAATATGGCACAGTCAAACAAATCATATTTTGAAATAGGGAATATAAAAAAAAGCCTTTATAATAGGAGATTTTGCATGATGAGACACATGAACATGGCAGAAGCGAAATATGTGTTAAAAAATGAATAAAGTGAATATCTGTTCTGTGTGCCTACCTCAATAGGGGCATGGCATGATGGTGATGACATTCAAAATCACATTAATAAACATAGGTTTTGATTTTATTCGTATTTTATATGAACACAGGAAACCTGCATAAAAGACAATTTCCAAACAATCAAATTCGTCACAACATAATCGCTTTTGTCCTATCGCTATTATGCTATCTTCCATGCAATTAATTTTTCTCACAGTTTTAATTTTATTGGATGATTCTATAAAAAAATAGAATATCATTTTAACTTCAGCATCGACCGTACTCGATAGTAAATAAATAAATTCATATTATTTGGAAATTTTGTGTCATGTTAAGATCGTGTCTAGCAACCATTTGTTTCAATCGTAAAAATGACTTATTTTTTTATGTAGGTGTTAACCATTTCTAAGAAATAAAATATTAAGATTATTAAAAAAAAATGAAATGAAACGTAGGAAATTAAAATAAAGTTAGTTCATAGTTGAAATTGTGGAGATATATTCTCTCTGCTTACCTCGGAAGGAACACGGTGATGTACATACCATATAATAATAATTTTAAATTCAATATGGATATTTTTCTTTTTGTTTTATCAATGATCTATGCATCCATAAATTATAACAGTTAAATTCCCACGCTGAATGCATTTTTCTTCCGCACTTTCAAGCCAATGAAAGAGATAATGGGGTTTTAAACATTTCCCGCAAAAAAATCCTTGTAATAATTGTCTGTTGTTGGCTTCTCAATGGTGTTTTAAAACAATGCCATCCAACAGATCACAATGCTTGCCACCATAACACTGGCATTCTTTGTTCAACGGTTATATTAAGATTAATATTCTTTTTCAATTTGTTGGACAGAGGTAGTAAAACTTTTACATGTAACATAAAAGAGGATTTATTTCTTAATTTTGAAGATCGAGGTCATGTGTCTAACTTTCAGCTTTCAGACAAAATAAATAGCAATATTGTTTTGAAATATGGAGATAAAGTTGCCCAATATATCTTTGAAATTATATACCCGCAAAACCATAGGAAAATATCTCGTGTAAGGGAAGTTACAGGCAAAGAAGTCCAGCGCGTTAACTGTATGATCAGATAATCACTGGAAGTTTGATTCTACTCGTAGAAGGTAGATTTTAATTAATTGTTATTCTTATACATACCATTACGCAATTCCCCTGTTAGAGTAGGTAGATTGGACAGATTGTCAAACTTCCTATCACGACATAATTCCTACATAAGTCATAATTCCTACACGACATAAGTCTCTATTATATAATATCCTTAACTGTCCCGCCACACCCTCTTATCTCGCCGAAAATTTTCAGCGTCTTTCCAATCATGGATTAGCGCTACGCTCAAACAGAGATTGTTTATTGGCCTTTCCAGTTCACCGCTCTTCTTTTTTCACGTCGTCCTTTACTGTCCATGCAGTGAGACTCTGGAATCAGTTACAAACCAATATAAGACTCGCTCCGTCCTTGGCATGCTTTAAGAAGCGACTGAAAAAACTCTTAATTTCTAGTCAGTAAAATAACGTGTTTCATTCCTGATTTTTCTTTTCCTTTCCTCTCCACCATCCCTTCCTTTCCTTTTGATTGATGATATCTCACTTTATATGAAAAATAGTGTTCGGGTGATTGTCCGTCTTTGTGGGGTTTGTGGGCATGTTCTCACGTATATGTTTATGGATTTCGTGGGGATGGATAGTCATTTGAATGATTTATGCGACCACGTAACTTGCTTCATTTACTTTTGTCTGGTTGGTTGGAAGAGATTGCCGCCGGGCAATAAGCCCGCCAGATTGTATTGCAATAAAAGTGTTAAATAAATAAAAATAAATAAATAATTCCTTCGACTCCTCTACATCCCAAAACCTTCTTATACAGCTCCTTCTATTTCTCTTATTCCTTGCATACAAATACATACAATCACGCTATTTCACTATCAGGGTAGACAGAGAAGACAAAGCGCCAGACTTTCATATCTCGACATATATCCTTCACCTTTTTCACACATGTGTATATACACCTTCTCATACGGCTCCTACGATTTCTCTGATTTTCTGCGTTTCCTTCTTTTATGATTCAACCTTACTTTCCTTGGTCTTCCTCTATCACGTCTTTCACTAACATTTGTACTGCATATTTGTCTTTCTTCATTCGTTTATTCCACGTGCCCAAACCATCTCATAGTGCTCTTATTTTACTCAATACTTAAGCCATAAGTTCACATTAATCTCTAAACAATTCATTCTGTATTCTTTTATATATTATCACCCAATGTATTCTTCTAAGAGCACAAGTGTTTACAGTATTTATTCGGCTTTTCTGTATTTTTCCACTTCCATAAATCAAAGTTGAAAAAAAATACAGTTGAGGACCATCTTAGCAGATTTTGATACTATCCAATTCGAGTATTTTTGTGTTAGTACTCCATTAAC